>MNCI01008099.1:132865-193856 GCA_015680685.1 Gnetum montanum | reverse complement strand
GGGCACATGGGAAAAATTCTAACTCTGGAGTGATCAATCTACCAGAGCTTCGCTACTTCTAGCCAGGATTTGGAAATAAGGGGAGTGCCACCTCTTATTTATAGATATGGCGGCGGACTGCGATATCGCGTACGCGATATCGTAGGGAAAGACATGATATCGCAGTGGCCATGATATCACGTATGCAATATCGCGACATAGTGCATGTCGCGTCTTATCAAATTGTATCCAATAATAATACACTCAAATAAAGATTCTATACAATTGTAATTTACCATACTCAATGCACTCACTCTAACTCTAACTCATGAAAACAAACTACAAGAATTTTGATAAGTTTTGGCAAAAGTTCTCCCTCCAATGTGATAGTGGATTGGTATTTATAGGCATGATCATGACCTACTACATCACATCTATGATGATGTATGCAAGGCTATGATATCATAGGCTCACATAGTAAAGGTTTTATCATACTCCCACAACTAACTAAAAACTCATACTCAAGTTTAAAAAAAAAGGAGGATAGAGTTCCTTACAAATTTATGGCATTATATATAGACTTTGACATTATGAATCAATATACATAATTAACTCTACTATTAATGTTATATTATGATTCAAGTAATGTTTACAAAATTATCATACAGCACATGATTGACACATACGATAACAAATCAAAATGAAATAGAATAAAACAAATCTTAATGTAGTATTCATGTTTCAAGTAGTGGTGGCTCCTCTATTGGCCTCTTTCCTATATCATCAAGCTTCTAAAATTAATACCTATTTCAGTGGTACTTGGAGCTTCTCTTGTTTGGATTTTAGATCATGTACTATCTAGGAAAATTTAGTAATGTTTACTGGAGTTGGTACTTCCTAGGATTATAACAACTAGGGAAACATCTTGTTGGCTTTCATGTCCTATGCTATAAATTTTCTTCACTATTCTTCAAAATCCCTTGCCATTTTCTTCAAATCTTGGTAATTTTTCATTCTCTTGGCTAGCTTTTCTACTATGTCCTTATTATTTTGGTAGTTAGCTTTAACCACTTGTAGCTCAAAATTTTCTATGCAGATCTTCTCTTGTGCACCCTCTCTATCTACAAACTTCTTATTATACATTGTGTAAATTGTAGTAACTTGCTACTCCAATTCTATTCTAGTCCTACCTAATATTAACATAGCTAAGTTAGTATATCAAAGATTCACTAACGCCATGTACTCTATTAGATCTTCAAATTGCAAATTTTTATTATTAATTTTGACAAAGTGTACATGGACAAGACTATCCAAGATGGATTGCCAATCAAGTGTTTGTGTTATGTTGGAGTTGATTCAGGCTTTGACCATTTGGATTTTCTTTCTGTTGATTTGTTTATATGTTCCTATTTTATCTCTAAAGTGTTTCTTTAGCCGTTTGTGCTTCTTGGACTCATTTTCTCATGCACTAATTTTTATGGATAATTTCTAATGTACATCATGAACTTCTTCCATGGATAGGGTTCTATTTTCTTTAGTCAATTGTCTAATGTCAAGGTTAACTTAAGCAAATTTCTCTCCTAACTAATGAATACTTTCTTCTAGCACGTTCTTTTTTTTCTATGTTTTTCAACCATACATTCTTTGTAGCGATTCTCTATTTTCTTATTCATGTGTAGTTATGGCTTTGGAATGGGCATATGTCTAGGCATTTGGCACTAAAGCATTTCATACTACCTTCTCTTTCTTAATCTTCATTTAGGCATACTTGGTGATCATTTAGTTAATCTATTTATTTTTAAATTGATCTAGCTAATTAGGTACAATGTATTATGCAAGATTTTGTCTTTCTACTCTCAGTGTGGCCAATTCCTCCTACAACCTATACACTTCATTTTTAGCATGTTGCATTCTACTTTCAGCCATGACTAGCTTACCCTTGGTTGATATTAATTTTAAATAGACTACAATCATATCACTAGGGATATCGAAGAGATTTTTCATAACTTGTCCTCTTTGTAGCGATCTATCTAGTATATCCTTGTGCTCTGCTAGGGCCATTGACATTCTAACTATAGTTTCTATAACTTTTCCTCCAATGATATCATCTGATGACACAATGAAAACATTAAAGGATCATTTTATATGGATAGTGTTGACTTCAAATTCTCTTGATACGTCCTAATGTCACATTACCACTACTATGACTCCTTCTCTTGTTTCCAACATTACTTAAAAAGACATAGCATTCCCAAAGATTTTTTGTATCCAATCCTCATCTTCTTATACCTAAAATAAGACTTGATTACTTATAGGTCCTATTGATATGGTAGGATTTATTGGTTTTTTCCTACACTCTATACATTCTTGAGACCTCATATCTTCCCTAATTTATTATCTTACTAATCTTTTGCAAATGGCTTATCGAGGGTCTACAATCATGTTTTGCTAGAGGAGCACTTTGCCCTAGTTTATCAATGGCTAGTGCTGATGCACTAGATCCTACTTGTTCCATTCCCATAGCAAGGATGTTTTTTTCTAGTGTAAATCTTTCTATTGCCTCATTACCCGCTAGCTTCTCCACTTACTCTTTCTTTGATAATACTAGTTTAGAGATTTTAGCATATAAGACATTTTGGACTTTACAGAGTACATCATTGATGTAGGCTGATATTCTTGCTTGTTGACACAATATTTTAATGAGATAATAGAATGATAGATTAATTTCCCTATATTTCTCTCCTTAAATATCCTTTGAATTTCCAAAAATAGCAAATGAACTATATTAGCTTGAAATTTTTCCATCAAGATGCCACTTTTTTTGGTAGCATAGGTGGAAATTCTATTTAGTCTTTTTGTTGAAAATAGATGATATGTCCTAATCTTGAAGTAAATTTTCTCATCCATGAACAATCCACTATACTCTTTCTCATTTGTTCCATAGGTCCTCTATAGCCATAATTTTATTGACTTTGTGTTAGACTTGATGGATATTTGGGCAATGTTGGCTATGATATTTGGGCTATTGCTTCAACTGAATATGGTATTATGGTCCCTTGTACTTCTATAGTAGCATCATGGTGTTTATTTTTCCAAAATGGGTAAACTTATCCCAAGTACCATTCACCATCACTTAAGATGATGGATCATAGAGAAGAGGCTAGCAGTTGTTCACAAACTTTGGTAGGAGAAAACTCCATAAATGGTTCAAAATTTAATTCAACTATGATAGTGGACATGATGGAATTTTTTGGATGGCTTGAAGACACTCATTGAAGAGTGTAATATGTTGTTCTTACTTAGGAGTAGGTAGTGCATCAATTTCTTCCTATATAGATTATCCTATTGCAAGTGTGGATAGATGGATGCTGTAGGACTAAGCCTCTTTCTTTCTAGTAGAAGTTAGTTCTTCAGTTCTTCCTCTACCTCTTCCTTTAGGTATTTTCTCCATGGGTTGTAAAGGTTCTTTCACATTGGATCTCTTGGAAGGTATCTACAATCATATATAATTTTAATATTACCCAACTAACATAGAAAAATTTATCATGGTTTACAACCCTTCCTGAAGTTCTTAGATTTTGATCAAAATCATTTCTTAATATCAATTGTAGTTCTAACTGGAAATGCATAGTTAGAAATATTTGTAACTTGGATAAAACATTCTACAAGAAAGACCCTTGATTAAATAATTTTCTAATGTTTATAAATAAATTTATCTTTGATGATCTATCACAATAGTTAACTTTTTGTTTAAAGTATGTTTGATGGTTATTTGAAATGAATTGTTAAGTTTAATAACCTATGTTAGGTTAAAATATAATTATTTTTTAGTATTATTTCCCTTTATTCTTCTAGGTGTTAGAAAAATTTGATGTATTTTGCACAAACTATGCATAGTACTCTCTCACATGACTAAGTTGATCACTCTGTGATCATAATGAAACAATAATAACTCAAATTGGAATTATGATGAGGAAGATATCGCTTTCTAAACCATGGAGGTTAGAAAAAAAAACATGAGCTTCCTACATGTGAAATGAGAGAATGAAAAAATTTTCTAATACCTTGAATATATATATAGATTTTTATTAGGCATACATCATAGATATAACATCATGAATGCGATATCTCAGGGGCTCATACATCGTATCTTCAATATTACTATGAAAATTTTCAAAATTTTGTGTTATTTTTAATGGAAAAATTGGATAAAATGGATAGTCTAAAGATATAGAGATGGTCTAAAGGATTCTTAATCATAGGTAATGCTTAGAATGTAAGAGTTTATTATTGATAATATGTGAAAGTTTGGGCAATGTAAGTCAGTTGAGCTTTGTAGAAGATGGGTGGTGAAATTTCCCAAATACATGAATGAAGATAAGTGTGTAGGAAAATAATAATGATTGTATAAGTGTTTTAAAGGCATAAGATGATGTGAAATTAGTCATCAATTATGAAGCACAAGAGTTATACAAGTGGATCCTCTCCAAATTAGGATTCTTTCCTTGGTTCCCTTGTATAACCATACCTACAAGTGTCCGTAGGCACTCGAGTAGAATGTAAAGCATATAGATCTTCAAAATCATACATGTTAGTATTACCAAAATAAGAGAATAATACTATATTATACAAAACCATCAATTCATAATTGTATATAATAGTAAGGTGGAATTGTAGTAGTAGGGATTGCAAAAAATGGAACATGAGGTGTCTTACCATAGGCATAATGCATTCTATGTGATGCATGGTTAGAATGATCATTAGCCTTTCCATCTAAGATCCAAAAAAAGTCCATAGCAATTACTAGTAGCATCACATTTTATCATTTCAAAACTAAAAATCATAAGACTACTATAGCATCAAGAAATATTAACACTAAACAATGAAGTACAAGGAAGTAATTTAGTAACAACGTAATTTATTTTAAAGGAGACATGGCCAATGGACAAAGGAGTATCATCAAGCATAAGTAACATGTCTTTCAAGCCCTGTAACCAATGCAAGTCCCTACCTTCAAGCATGGGTAGCATGTCTTTCTAGTGGAACCCCTAGAAATTTTTATTATGTGTATTTACTAGGTTATTACTAGGCCAATATTTCTAGAGGACTACCTTCAAGCATGGGTAGCATGTCTTTCTATATACATGGTAAGGTAGCACTTATTTTAAAACATACTTTCTTTTTTTGTTAGAAATCAAGTAAATAATATGACGTAACAATAAAATAAGACTTATAGTAGTAGAGAATCCAAAAGTTCCCTTAATGTTACATCCTTTTCATTCCCACTTAGTGCTTCACTTTTCATTCCAGGTGTTACTATTTAAAGCTTAACTTAAATATTGGTGAGGCTATTTTTTTTTTTACAACAAGCCCCACCTTTGGTGTTAGTCAAGTAGGAAATAGCTTTTTGGTAAACTCATTCTAGATGATTTTCTAATCTCTATTACCATCAATGCATAGATGCCCCCAAATAGCCTTTGCTAGTTTTGATAAGCTAAATATGACTTAAGATATATAACAAGAAAAATTTATCTAGAAAAATAGGAAGATCAAACTTAAGAATTTTTATTTTATGTATAATAAATGTCTATCTCTTCTAGCTATCTTTTAGCATGATTTAAAAAGAATTGGATAGCTTCTCTATAAGTCTTTCTTTTATTTCTTACAGAACACATATAATAAATGGATCATTTTACAAAAAAATGTTAATTTTAAATTCTAAACTATCTACTAGCTAACTTTCCAAAGTATAATTGCAAAAGATTTGTTGAAAAAAATAGGAAACTAAGCAAACAAAATTATTCATAAAGTTCAAAAATATATGAAGAATGACAATAATTTTGTGCTAGATTAGTTAAGGATTGACACTCATAAAAGCTATCTCATTCAACAAGAATAATAAAAATAGACTAAACCTCAACTCATAGAGAAAATAGCCTATTCCAAAACTAACAATTCATTAATGTGTGACTATGTAACTTTCAAACTAAACAAAAAGGATAAGTTAACCAATTATAAATAAAATCTAAAAGAAAAAGCTAATGGAGACAAAAGAACTTATTTGGAACATCATTCTACTAAATAGTCTTTACAATTATATTTCTAATCTTCTAAAATATGATCCTTTCAAAGAATATGCTCTAGGCTTTACATGGAAGCCTCTGGCAATTACAACCATTACAGAAATTAAAGCTACAATTACATCACATCCTATTTATATAATTACAAGGTGTTGGATAAATGTTCTATGTCATAAATTCCCCTAATTCTTCAAATTTGTAGCCTCTCAACTAGTAACTATCATGATTTAGAAGAGCCTCTTATCAGCTTGATTCATTGTATTTTTAGTTCAAAATCATTAAAAAAAATTTAAAGGCTCTTTCAACACTCATATTTTTTCATTTAATCATAGGAAATTAGACAATTACTTAGTCTCTTAATAGATTCTTCACATTCTTTGAATTTGAAGCCCTTCTACTAATAACTAGTAAGATAACTTCTTATGACTAATAAGAACTTTAATAACTTAATTATTTGAATATGGTTCAACAGTATCAAGCTCCTTAATAACTCTTTTATCTCATATTTTATCCATACTTGATTTAGTTATAGAATAGCCAATGATTCCATTATAACAAAACAAACCCACTCTAGTAAGAACTTCTTTTTGGTAGTTACTATCATAATATCAGAATAGCCCTATTTATTCTGAGGTAACAATTTTTCTTTTGGCTTTGGATAAATAAAATAATTCTCATGTTTTTCTTCACTTTTAGTTGTTTTGTTCAATAGTACTTCCTTCTGATTATCAACTCTTCTTGTAAATGGCTTTGTAATTTGAAATAGACTTGTGAAAAGGGGCAAAACTGTGGAGCCATTTCTTGGATTAGCATGACCCATAACTAGTCTTTGAATTCCTCTTGTAGATATTTTTTAAAGATTTGTTCATATAATTGATATTAAGCTTTATGAACTTGTTCTATATATGAAACTCACGTGGTAGACATTGACATGGCACAAAACCTTCTCCACCTTTCTTGGTAGAACTCATTTTTAGCTCTGCACACTACATCAAATTCCCTGGCTTCTACCTACTAAACTAGATTAATAATATAGTGTACAAGTGCATAATTTAAGTTCATACCTTTCATGAGTCAAATATAGATATATTTAATTTAGCATAGGTAATTAGAACTCTTAGTTATTATATAGAAGATGTTGACATGGTAGAGCTCACTTGTAGAATGGAAATCTTCCTCTACAAACTAGTTCTATGAGTGACCTAACATGATGGATGCTAACATGGTGATCTACATCAAGCTTTGCTAATGTGATAAATGAAGTTTTTTTCATTTCTTGTGATCTTGAAAATATTCATCTAAATGCAAATGTGGTATGTGTTGACATGGCATAGGCTGACATGGTAAGGCTTGCTCATAGATGGAAAATCTTCCTCTACAAAATAGTTCTACAAGCTAATGTATTAGGAGCTAACATGGTAGAGCCATTTTCTATAGTTAGTTTGTAGAATAATTTTTTTTTTGTATTAATTGGTCCATCTTAAGATGTAGCATCCCCATTCCCAAATGATGGTATTGCATAACAAAGATGATTCCTTTTCATAATAAGTGTTATCATTATCTTAACCAGACTTGAAAGGGTAGTTGTAATTGAGACCTAGAAGGGTACATTGTAATAATGGATATGTCTCTCAAGGTAACCTTTGTGGGTTTAACCTAAGGCATTTATAATTAAGCTTAGAGGTTGTGCCAACATGGAGTGTTAAATCTAGTACAAGCAAGTCACAAGAGTTGGGTGAACTAGGACAGGAAAAGGACTATCCATCCCTTCTAGCCAATTGTAGGCCTAACCATGGTGGTAGTGCTAGATTGCCTCTAAGGGGATAGATTCCAAAGGAAGAAAACCCCAAGGGATACTCTTAGAGCATGATCTAGATACACCATTCCTTATTAATAAAAAATTCATTTCTTTCTCATTTTGCATTTTTCCTATTAATTTCTATGTGCATAATTCCAAATGTTACATATATTTAACATTTGGTATATTGTCTTCTTACACATAATATCTAATATAACATTTATTTGACATTTTCCATGACATCCAGAAATGGAATGTCACATAGGATCAGACATGGCAAAAGGTTTTCCATGTTTCTTTATAGGATCCAATTATGTCTCTACTATCTTCTTTTCCAAGCTAAGGTAGCTAATGATGACATAGCTCATAGAATGATTTTAGCTCCTCTTCATAAAAGAAAATTTTAGTTCTACAAATCCATATTTCTAAGTAGCTTACATGGCAAAAACAAGAATAATATTCCTTTCACAAAGTTATTTTATGAAACTTCTTTTTCACTTCATAAGCTAATGTGGTAAAGCCATCTTCTAAAGAAAAATTTTGGTTCTACAAGCTCTTACTTGAACACCCTGTAGTTAAGTTAAGTAGAATCATCTTGTAAAGCTAATCCTTAATTCTAGATAATGTGGCAATGCTAACATAGTAGTGCTGACATGGTGGATGAAGAAATGTCTATTTAGATGAAAATATCTTCATCTACTCGCTAACATGGTAGAAGTGACATAGTGATGAAGCAACATTGATGTAGATGGAAAGAGCTTCATCTACTTACTAACGTGGTAGATGAAATATTTATATGGGTTTTTATTATCAATATGAACTATACCCTTATCATCTTTACAAGATTGTGTTATCTAGATGATGAGTTTTTATCTAGATGGAAATCTCTACTGGTTTTGAAGTGTTGATGTGGTTCATAGATCTTAGGCTGACATGGTTTGATCTTGATGAGGCTTGTAGAATGATATTTTTGCTTCTTTTTAGAGCTAATTTTCATCTCTAAAAAATATGAATATATTACTCTCCTTGACCACTAACATGGTAGAACCATTTTTTCTTTTTCTTATAGAACAATTTATCAGCTTTACCAATTCATTCTGTGAATGGACTAATATGGTAGAGCAACTTTGTAGAGCTACTTTTGAGCTCCATAAACCTCCTCTACGAATAATATTTTAGTTCAAGCTCATGTTCTTAATGATGATGCAACTCATAAAACCATTTTATGTAGAGCTAATTTTAGTCTTTGATAACGTCAGACTTATTTGTAAATACTTTATAGCTTTATTTATCTTTGGCCACATAGTGAATCTAACGTGGTAGAGTTTGTATGATAGCTACTTTGTAGAGATAAATATTAGCTCTATCAACAACATCCTTCCCATAGAATCAACATGCAAATGTTAATTTTCATGGCTAATGTGGCTCATAGAATCAATTTACCTATTCTTTGTATATCCATATTTTGGTTCTATGAACATGCATTGATCAGAGAAGTTATGTGGTAGAGCCATTTAGTAAAACTATTTTGAAGCTCTATGAACCTCTTTCAAGTGAAACAAATTTCACCAAAACTTTAAAGTTATATCAACAAAGCTAATGTGGAAAAGCTCTCTTATAGAACCATTTTTAGAGTCTATTTTTAACTTTTCAAGTTATAAGATGATGCCTACGTGGAAGAGATCATTTCTAGAGCTATTTTTTGACTCTATGAGTTAACTTTATATAATCATTTGAGGTGTCCATAAAATTACTTTATAAAATTATATTAAACACTTTGAATCTTAAAGATGACTTAGCAAAGCTTAATTTAGTAAATTTTTTTTCTTCCATTTGTTACCAACCCAAAGTTTCTGCTCATGCAATTCCATTTTTGATCCACTCGGCTTACTTATAGCTTGAAAATATTTGAATCCAAGCTTTAACTGATCTAAAAGGCCTATTCCTAATGTCAGTTGAATTAACCTATTTAATGCCTCATTTGACTTAAAAGTCCTAGCCTTTTAGCTATGTGAATAGAAAATTGTAAATCCTAGAAAATTTAGGGTTAGCTTTAAGGCTCTTGCTCTATGGATTTAAAATGTATAGCATCTTAGAGCCCTTTTTCTATAAAATTTTTAATTCCAAGTAACATTTTATTTTATATAGAAAATCTATTCATTGCTCTAGAAATGTGACCTAGAGTTATGTGATCTTAAAGTAATCCTCCATTAAATATTTCCTTAATCATTTATTCTACCTTTTGTTTTAGAACTTTCTTTTCTTTGAATGCATCATAAATAAAGTTAAGATTGTAATTCTAGTCCTATACTATTCCATGTCCATGGTAAATTATTGTACCCATAATTTTTCCTAAATAAAAAACCTCTTAATGCAACATGTATGTACATTCAAAAATAGCTAAATAGAAATTGAAATATTTATGTGAGGAAAATCCCTTATAGCTTAAGGCTAATAGGGATGAAAAAACCCTAGTTCTAAAACTTTGCAAACAAAACATAATGAAGCTAAGCTAGTGAACTATGTGACATTGTACAATAATCATTACTTTTCTCAGAAAATTACATTTAGATGCTTCATCATATGCCAGTTAGGTTGTAATATAAGTAAGTACCATAGCTTGTGTTTCCTTTTCTCATTTTTGGTCATCCTTGAGCTTTTCCAAATTGGCATCTTCCTTTGGCTTATTTTCCTTTTCTAGTTTCTCATCTGAATTTTTAGTCTTTCCTCAACTTT
Source organism: Gnetum montanum (assembly GCA_015680685.1). Classification (NCBI taxonomy): domain Eukaryota; kingdom Viridiplantae; phylum Streptophyta; class Gnetopsida; order Gnetales; family Gnetaceae; genus Gnetum; species Gnetum montanum. Next base: position 183,263 of record MNCI01008099.1, on the reverse strand, counting down.
ATTCTTCAACTAATTCACCAATATCTATATAATTAAAGGATTAATTTGGACTCTCTTGGTAGTAATTTTCTCTTAGTGAAAGTTTAGAGCACTCTAGAAATTTGTCCCATCCACGAGTGTGGATTTATTTTCCACTTGTAAGAGTGAAGATTTCATTCGAAAGCCATTACATGAATGGGTTATTGTAAGCTATCATATATGAGACAACCATTTAAAAAGACCTCTAAACATGTTCTAGACAATATCTAGACAAATATGGGATAAAGGATATATCTTTCATGTTGACTCTTCTTAGACTTGCGAATAATATTCTTCTTATAGTGGGTCTTCATTTTTCAGCCATTATTTTCTTATGAATTTTATATCTCAACCTAAATATTATTATATAATTCTAATTTCTCACAACACACTATATACATATTTACAATTTTGGCTGGCTATTCAAAGCTATTTGAAGTGGATAGTTTCTTGAAGTAATGCTTCAAATGGAATGTGTTAAATGGATAAATTAACACTTGTGAATCCAATGAAGTAAGCTTAAATATATTTATAGCCTCTTATTACTTAATCATAAATGACCATATCCACTTCATTGAAAATTTATTAGCTTTATCTTTTCTTTTAGTCCTCTATAATAACACTAAATCACCTTCTCTGAATTTCTTCCATCCCACTTGATTATCAAATAACTTTTTCATTAATGCTTCATTAGGCAATAGCTTATCTCAAGTTTTATCAATCTAAGCTTTTCTCTTTAAAAATAGAGCCATCACATCACATTCTTTGTTAGATCGTGGGTTATAATTTGACTATTGAAGAAAAAACTATATTGGCTAACCAAACATTACACCCATAAACTAAGCTAAATGATGAAGTTCCTATAGATGTCTTCATTCTAATCCTATGTGTTCATTGAGCTTCTTGCAATATTTCATTCCACTTTTCCACATTGTTATCCATGGAATGCTTATGTATGAGATCAACTTTTTGATAGTGGATTCAGCTAGACCATTTCCTTGTGGATAGTAATTCAAGAATGAATAGAGCAAGATTAATCTCGCTAAGGCCCATCTTAAAAACTTAGCTAATTGGACAGTTGTATTGTTAGAAGTTACTAGTGATTCTAGCAACCCAAAATGGTTAACAATGTATCGTTCAAAAAATTTTATTGCATCATGGAATGTACTTCTTCTTAATGATTTAGCTTTTGGCCACTTAGTGGAATAATCAGTACATGTCAAAATAAATATATGCCTTGATTTTGATGGATTAATAATCCCTATAAAATACAATCCCCACCTTTGAAAATTCCTATCTACTATCATTGGTTTCAATGAAGCATTAGCCTATTTAAGCTTTGACCCATGAAATTGACACTTATGATAAGTTAGAATTTTCTCATTTACATCCTTATGCATAGTAGGCTAATAAAAAATATATCTCAATATATGTTACAACATGACTCTAGGGGATTCATATTATAGATCCTCATGATCATTAAATTATTGCAATATGCCTTTAATCTTTTTATTTGATGCACATTCTAGTAAAATGACCCCAAAATTCTTTCTATATAAAGTTCCCTAAGTATAGATGTATTTTTTAGTTTTGACTATGAAAGTTTTTTCTTTGTCTTTAGATAGATTTTTGGGAATCTCTTTGCTAATAAGAAGGGCATGCAGGACTATGCTCCTTAAAGCCCAGAAACCCTCCAAGAAATTGCAAAAATAAATGAAAATGGAACAAAGGGGAAGAGTGTAGTTGGTCTACCTAGCTGATGTCGAAAGCCTCCTCTCCTCTACACATGCCTATGGCAAGTAGCCCAATTATCTCTCTCCCTCAGTAATATTTACCAACCCTGGGTGAAGGCATCCACTCCAGTGCATCATCTTTCCCCCAACTACACTCTCCACTAGTAGCATCGCAACAGCAATGCCAAGACTACGCTCTAAATGTCATGGTCAAAAGCAAGAAACTGACAACTTACCATGGTGAAAATGTGCCTATATATCCTCTCAAGGACATTTAATGATCCACCAACCTGGGACTATGCTCCACACCAAACACCCAATGGAGAGTGTAGTTGGGTGTGATGTCTAAAAAAGTTGGTGGCTGAAACATTGAGAGGTCAACGGGTGTACAGCCTAACCCTAAATCTATGTGAGGGTCATGCTTGAAAACAAAAATGAGGCACCTTGAATAGTCTTTTTAATTAGACAGGGACTTACGTGGTGTTAAAATGACTATATGTGAGAAGGGTTTATACTACGTTATACACAGACATCGGGACCAGCTAAGTTAGAGCATAGTAGGGTGTCTTGGCTTGAAAATAGTGATGTGAGCATGTAAATATGTATCAAATAGTAGAAAAGTGTAAGAGTTATGATTAATATCAAAGAAAAATACTTGGAAAAGAAATGGAATAGAGATTAAGAATGAAAAAATGCACTGCCCCAAAAATGGGAAGCGTAACTATTACTAGACAAGAGGTGAGAATGGTATGCAATGTGAGGCAGGTATAGTAGCAACGTAGTAGTGCATTCATAGTCTCTAGGATGATCAAGGAATAGAGCTAATGGTTGTAGTACATATTGAACCTACTAGGTTGGCTATTTCCATGTTCTACGGGTGCAATGGTGGACTACATTTTGGGATGCACCAAGGTGCAAAGCTCAGATGCTTAGGTGCAAGAGTGCTAGGGATGCTTAGAAAGTTGAAATGTCTAATGCTCTACTGATTTTCCAACCCAATATAGTGCTAAATGTCAGGGTATTTATAGGGCTAGGTTTAGCATGAAATGCAGACTGCATGTGCTAGAGTTTGAGAGACTACAATGTACCTACAAATAGTGAAAAATCGTTCAACTTACAAGCTATGCTTTGAGACTACGTCTTTCCCTCTTTTGAGTAGGAACAATTTTAGGGATCAATGGTGGTGGAAAAGAAATATAAATTACTGATCTTGGTTGTTAAAGGAATGTCAGACTTGAGACAAAGCCCAATGTTGAGTTCTGGAGGCTTTTAGAGGCTATCAGAGGCTTTTCTCTAGTATCAAGCTGGCTACGCTCTAGAGTGTAACAAAACACTTAGTGAAAATTTTCAAAATTTGATGTTTCACACTAATTATGTTGGCTACACTCAGAAGCATAGCAAAGCATAGCAGAGACACTTAGCCAAATTTTGACAAAATCTATAGTCTTCCTTCATGGTACGTTGATTATGCTTTGGTGTGTAGCAAGAGAGGTAGCTTCAGAAGTTAGAAAATATGCCAATGTGTCTTCCATGTTGAGCTAGCTTGATAGATCCTTGTCCAACGCTTAGGCAAAACTAGGTACTAGAACCTCTGCTACGCTTGCTATGCTAGGAACATAGTAGAGCATAGTAACCCAAGAGATAGAAAATTTACCAAACTATTTTGGCCATCCTAAGCAATTCTAACAATCTCTAGCCTAATACTTGGGTGAACTATCCACTAGCACATGTGCTATTCTGGGGAGTGTAGCAAGTGTTACAACCTAGGAGACAGAAAATGTTTCAAACTATTTCATCCATCACAAGTGATCCTTGACCATTTCTGGCTTGACACTTGGGCAAATTGGCCATGGAAGTGTGTTCTACGTTGGCTTCATTGGGGAGTGTAGTAGGAAAACTGAGATCATAGTAGGAAACTTAGAAAAAAATTTCCAAGTTTTAACATAGATAAGATTGCCATTGAAAATGTAGAAGCCTGAAATTGGTGGTGTTTCATTGGCCCCTCTTTGTTGACATCTAGAGGATTGGCCCAAGAGATGTCAATAAACAATACAAAACACCACAGTAAACATGACACCAACACCTCTCATCAGTGCTTGATTAGATAGTGCTTCACTATGCTTGAGAAGGTTGACGATGACTTTGTTCATATCCTTCACCTAGCCATTTTCCTATGGGTAGTACGGTGATGAAAAGGAATGTTTAATGCCAAGGTGTTCATAGAAGGCTTTAGTTTCTACACTACTAAATTGTGGCCTATTGTCTATGACTATAGTCATGGGTAGACGAAATCAAGTCACTATGTTGTCTGAAATAAATTTGCAAACCTATTGTAATGTTGTCTTCCTAAGGGGAAAGGCTTTAACCCACTTGGAAAAGTATTCAGTTGTGGTAATGATGAAGCTATGTCCTGCAGAAGACTTAGGTGTTATAGGTTCTATGATATCCAACCCCCAACATTGGAATGGCCACATGATCTGTGTAGTATGTAGTTCAGTGGGTGGCACATGCATTAGGCTACCATGTTGTTGAAACACATCACATGTTTTGACCTTAGAAACATAGTCACACTCCATGTAATTCCAACAGTAGCCTAGGCATTTGATTTTTGCTACCATTTCCCTAGGGGCTATGTAGCCTCCACATAGTCCCTCATGAACTTGATTGACAATCATTTGTGCTTCACTACTGCTAATGCAAGTTAATAATATTTAATCATAGTATCTAAAACATAAGGTTCTATCACCTACAAGGATGTACTACCATGATCACTTTAGTATTGTGTCATTTTGGGTAGAGGTTAGATTTTGTAGAGGCTCTCTTTGTTGGAGGTACATCTTAATATCATCATACCACTCTTGGGTGTGAGGTATGCAATGGTTGTTGTTTGAGTTATAGGTTTGGTGAAATCCACTATCAAAGCATGCAATACAGAAAACATGTTGGGTGTTATGGTTAAGGCTAAAGTGGCTAATGCATCAGCAATGGCATTTTCGTTGGGAATGTGTTGGACATCTATATTTGCAAATTGTTTAAGCAAGTGTTTTGTCAAATCACAGTAAGGTTGTAAATGTTGTGCCTTGTAAGCATAAACCTCTATGACTTGGTTGAGAACAAGCTATGAATCGCCTCAGATTACTATGTTTTGGATTCCTAAATCATGAGTAATTAAGACATCTCTAAGGAAACCTTCATACTCCACCACATTGTTTGTGTAAAGAAATGAAAAATGATATGCAAAGGGTCAGATCTCCTTAGAGGGAACCATGATAACGATAATAGCACTACCACCTTGTGTGGTTGAAGCACCATCAAAGTGTAAAACTACCCCCAAACTTTGTAGGCACTTGGCTTATGCTATTGAGATGCTCATCTAGAAATTTTGGATTTATTGTTGCTTGATCATCTATGGGTGAAGCCATGAGTTGTGCAACTATTGCTTAACCCTTTGTGGATGCTTGTGCTATGTAGTCCAGGTCAAACTTCATGGTTATTGCCTTCCACCATGCAATTCGACTACTTTTGTACATGTTTGTAGTAATTGTCCAAAGCACATTGCTTTTGTAGATGACATTAACCTAACTATGGAAAAGATAATGCCTCCATTTTTTGAGTGCAAAGACTAAGGCAAGATAGTTTTTCTTGACATTATTGTATTTCGTCTTATGGGCCACTAGTGCATGGCTTAAGTAGTAAATAGGGACCTCTGAGCCATCATCTCGATTTTGGCAAAGTAGAGAAGTAATAAATGTATCTAAGATTGCAAGGTAAATGTAGAATGAATTATCTCCTTGTAGAGGGTAGACTGTTGGAATTTGAGCCAACTCCCTTTTGAGGTTGTCAAATGCCTCTTGGCATTGAGCTATCCACTCAAAGTGGATCCCCTTTATGATCAAATGTTGCATTGGATACAACTTATCAATCAACCTAGTGATAAACCTACATATGAATTATAGTCTGCCTTGTAACCCATAGAGCATCTTAATATTTGTTTGTGGGGCTAAGTTCGTGATAGCCTTAACCTTATTGGGGTCTACACATATACCTACTCCTAATACTACAAAGTCTAACATGCAACTGTTCTTGATGCTAAAGATGCATTTCTTGGGTTTTAACCTAAGGTCATGTCTGAGGCAATGTTTGAGGACATAGTCCAAGTCATTTGCATGATCATAAGCTACAATGGACTTAGCTACTATGTCATTGATGTATTCATTGAGCAAGTCTACTAGATAATCGCTAAAGATATATGTCATTGCGCGTTGGTAGGTTGCTCATACATTCTTTAGTCCAAAAAGCATCATTGTATAGTAAAATGTACCCAACAGGGTCATGAAGGTGGTGTTGAGATAGTGCTCTAGGTTGTTCTAAATCTGATTGTACCCTAAAAACCCATTCATGAAGGACAACAAGGCATGACATGTCGTAGTATCGATGAGTTGGTCAATACTAGGCAATGGAAAGTCATCTTTAATGGTTGCCTTGTTCAAGTCTTGGAAGTCTATACAAATGTGTATGCTTCCATTTTTCTTAGGGACAACTATGATGTTTGAAACCCATTCTGCCTAGTCAACTACCTAGATGAAATCAACTTTGTAGAGCTTAGTGATTTCATCATGAATTACCAAGGCCACCTTAGGTTTGACCTTACAAGCCTTTTGTTTAACTGGTATTATGCAAGGATCAAGGATAATGTTGTGTTATATTATGCAAGGGTCAAAGCTGGACATGTCCTCATAGGACCATGCAAATGCCTTAACATAATCATTAATAAATTTTAAGATTATCTATTTGATTTGAGGCTCTAAGAAAGAACTAAGTTTCAATGTCTTCACCTCACCTTTACATGTTACTATAGGGACTTCTATGAGAGGATCCTCAGTTATGTCACCTACCTCTAGGTCTAGAGCTCTAACTAGATGGTCTGGCCAATCTAGAGATGTCTCTAGGGATGCTACATTTGTGTCATGAGTCATAGGCTCAAAGTATAGGAGCTTAGTGTTTACACATCTCATGGAATCGCTATAAGGTCCAATCAAGAACAAGAGTGCATGAAGATGCCCATATGCATTCATTCTACAATCCTGCCAAAAATCCTACAAAACAACTAGAAAAATGTCAAGAAGCACCTATTTCAATAAGGTAAAATGCATAAAATAAGGAAGACAATGTTATGAAAATTTTCCTAACTATGTAGTCATGGAATTAAATAAGTGAGTATGTAAATTAATTTTGGGGCCTTGATTGGCCCTAAGATTGCCAGTTTAAGGTCATAGTGGATCATGGTTTATGTAGAAAACATTGGTTTAAGCAAGGCTTGGAAGGTTTTAAATGTGGGACTAAGTTGGGCATTTATTGGGCAATCAGAAAAAATGTAAAAAAATTTCTCAGTATGGAGATGCTAGAAAAGTTACAAAAATTTTCTAACTCTGGGTGCTATACTCATCCTGCGTTACATGTAGGACATGGAACAAGCCTACATTATGTGTGGGACATGGGACAGGACCTAGGAGGGTGACATGTAATTCAACTCAAAGAGGTATAAATAGGAGTTTTACCATGGTCAACCTATCATTTTCAAAGTTGAAACAAATAGTCACTGAGCGTAGCATGGCTAAGGTAAAGGGAGATAGAGTGTAGCAACGAAAGAAAGGAAGCTAGAGCATAACAAAGAGGAGGAAGAAAATAGGAGTGTGATGATCAACCATGTGCAATGTAGTAAATGCCAACATCCTAGCCTCACCAATGTGGACAAAGGAGAATGCACATTAAGGAACCTTCCTAGGGTGCACATAGAGGACCGAAGGGAGATGCTATCGACAAGCTAAGGTGCTATGCTTTTTCCTTATGATTTCTTTCCCTTCTTCTTGTTCACCTTGAGGTTTGGAGGTTTGAGAGCAGCCTACCTTGGGCAAGGACTACCGCCGCAACTATAGCCACCATGAATCATAGCCAAGGGAGGGAGTGTGCCTGGTGGCTTTTGTGGGTTTCTAGGTTTTTTTTGTGAGGGTGTTTCTCTTTTTTTTCCTTATGTATCATGCACAACACAAGACAAGGATTTTTAGCATTGCACACATGATGTGGGATAGTGCTTTTTTGGGCATCCCACATGTGACGTGGGACAAGGCTTTTTTGGTGTCCCATGCATGATGCGAGATAGGGTTGGAATGGTTTGTGTGCACATACATTTTTCTTTTGTTTATTTTCTAGCCATGGATGAGGCAGCTTGAAGGTGAATACAAAGTATGACAGTCCAAGCAGGATGACTGTGAGGGCCATGGCTATCACGCCAGGGTACACTCCTAAGAGCATAATAAAAAAGTTAGAAAAATTTTGATTTTTTAGCATCACACTCTACAAGTAACATAGTTAACAAGTTACAGTCTGTAGTGAGTGTAACCAATAGTTTGAAAATTTTCAACACTTAAAATTTTTTGCAATTGTTACACTCAGTAGGGAACATAGCCAACACTTAGAAAATTTTTGTAGTTTTTACCCTTGGTGGGGAGTGTGACCAACACTTAGAATTTGTTTTGTAATTTTGAAGGTTATGCTCTGTGGGGAGCATAGCCGACAGTTAGAATTTTCTTGCAATTTCAAGGGTTACACTCTACAGGGAGTGTAACTGATAGTTAGTAAATTTTTTTTTTTTGATATTTTTAAAGTTATAATGTTTGTACATGTGAAATGTAGTTACTAATGTTATGCCCCATTGGAGACTAGGCATGTTAGATGGGTATGCCAATGTCCCTTTCCTGTGGGGCTTGGTGGGGAAGCTAAGATTTTTGCTAATATGTTAAGTCTAATTTTTATGCATGTTTTCATTTTTTGTATCCAATGCTAGCATTCTCCTCTTGTCATTGCTTTAGTCATAGGGTATTGTTAAAACCCATCCTTGTCATGGTTAAGCTAGTGGGTATCTTGTGTTGCATGAGCGAGCTTGTGCTAAACATACCTTCACCAGACACACATGTGGGTCATCTAGTATGGTTAAAGTTGGGAGCATAAGGATTCTTGAAATTTTTTCTTTGCCACTTTAATGTGATGATATGGTCACACTTGGTAGTAGAAGCAGTGGGCATCATAATGAAAATGCTATTTCCAGGGCAAACTAAGGCATCCTAAGGTTCATATATGATGAGCCTACTAGTGATGAAGGAGCAAGGATTTTAGGTTGAGGCCATAATGGCCTTAGGCCTTTGTCCAGGGTCTAGGAGATGCTAGAATTTCATTGCTATAATAAGAAAAACACATTGTTCATTGCCCGATGCATACATACTCTTTTCCAGAACCTACCTAGGATAGTATATTGTGCTAGCGGGTGAGTCATCTTATGATTTCCATAAAATTCACTTAATTATGACTCATATTAAGATGTTAGCCACTCATGTCCATTTCTAGGCTTACCATTGATGCAGATGGCCTCCACAATGAAGAGGGGGCATTGAACTTGACTCTCACTACCCTAAGAAATTCTCATCTTTTTAGAATGTTGAAGAAGCAATGATTGGGTAGATTGTGGCAGACCTAGTAGAACTCCCTCATCGATATTCTAAGTCTTATGAGAGGTGTCGAGCTCTTGGCTAGTTGGATCTTGAGTGGGAAATTGGCATACCGAGCATGGAGGAGGTTTCAGCCCCATCATTGCCATCCCACACATCATTTGTGCTACGTGAGTCATGTTTTACTCATTCTTATGTGCTTTCTACTTTATTTTTCTCATGTTTCTAATTTTACCTTCATTTATTATAGTTTCAAGTAAGTCAACAGAAGTCACGGGAATTGCCACAGGTCCCACTGAGGCTACTCTCATCATGAAATATGATGAGGTTGAGAGTTTATAACGTTTGTGCTATGAGGCCTCAATGAAGATAATGAGGAATCTTCAGTGGGTTGGGATTATTGACCTTTTCTTGGCCATTAGCCTAAGTATCCTAGTGGCCAAGATGATTACCATCATTGACTTCTTCATTGAGAGTGCTAATCACTTTAGCATATGGGCTTGTGGTGTGTGGGTGACCTTTGAAATTATAGATGAATTCTTTGTAGACCTCTTCGGCATCCCCTCTGATGGCCTACTAGTTGCAGAAAAAATCGACAAAGACTTAAACCATAGAGAAGACATTAAGGAGTGGTTGGGCACTTCTAAGGTCTGCAAAGGAATAATAGTCTAAGGTAAGCAAATGTGCACTATACTCTACAAGAGCATTGTGGGAGTGCAAGCACATTAATGAGCACCTCTGGAAATGTGTGCAGGAGCTTCAGGAGAAGGAGGCAAACTAGGACACAAAATTGGAGGACTTGTAGTCCCGTTAAGACTTTTTGGTGACATGTGACAAACTAGATGGTAGCTAGTGCATAGTTGAAATTAATTATGCTAGGTATTGGTTAGCTATTCAGGGAAAGAATGAAGCTACTCATGAGGTGATTCAGCAATAGTTGTAGATGGACCTACTAGCAAGGAAGAATCAAGACTAGAAGGATTACAGTGTGAAAGTGTACCAATGGGGCTAGACTCTAAAGAATCACAAGCACCACTATAGGAAAGAACGTAAGGCATACTATAAAAAGTACAGAGATGAGTCTGTGGAGTGTCGTTGCTGAGAGATATTTCTTGATGCAATCAGCATAGCATAGGCTTATGAAGTATTCACCAGCAATGTAGTGGTGAGTGGAACCTTCAAGAGACACATCATTGTACCTTTGGGAGAGGTTACTTTTGCTAGGTTTTTGCTAGGGCTGCCCTCATGGATAGCTATAGAGAAAGGGAAACCCCTCACAGGTATTGACTTTGGTGAGGAGGATTAGACACAATTATTGGAGGATGAAATCCTCTAATGCTTGGAGGCAAGCCTCAACAAGATGCCCCTAGACATGGATGCACCCTTCTTAGGTTGGTCTAGTTTGCATTATTTTTATTTACTTTTTTATAATGTTTCATGTCACCTTATTTGTTGGATAATTTATTATTTTATTTTCATTTAATGTAGGTTCTAGGTGATGGCGCAGGACCTAGTGGAGCAACGGACAAAGAGGAAGAGGAAGAACCTTAGCCCCTACCACATACTACAGGCTGAAATATTCAAAATGTAGCCCTACTATTGGGCAATTTTGTACTTTTGGAGATTTTATGTTTTGGATGTAAACTTAAACTATATACCTTATTAATAATTTAATGGAAATGTGATGATTATTCCCTTGTAATTTTTTTGTATTTTATGTAATGTTGTTGTAATTTTAACTTGCAATTTGATTAATGCAATTATGCCCTTTGTGGTTCCCATGCCAATTCAAGGCCATGGAAAAAGGGCCATCACTAGTTTAAGGCAATTTCAGGCCATCGCTACTTTAAGGACATTTTGGGCCATTGCTAGTCTAAGGTCATTTTGGGCTATCACGTGAGGAGGAAGTTGGTTGCCATTTTTAGGCCTTAGTGGGCCATTTCATAGTTTAAGGCCTTTCCAGGTTATAGCATAAAAAGGTGCAAGTTGCCAGTTTTAGGCCTTAGTAGGCCATGTGATAGTTTAAGGCCTTTCTAGGCCATAGCATAAAAGGGAGCAAGTTGTCAGTTTTAGGCCTTAGTGGGCTATGTGATAGTTTAAGGCCTTTCCAGGCCGTAGCGTAAAAGGGAGCAAGTTGCTAGTTTTAGCAGGCCATGTGATAGTTTAAGGCCTTTCTGAGCCATTATTATTATTATTATTATTATCTTCTTTTTCGAAAAAGGGTAAATAAAACTATAGAACCAAATAAATGAAATAAGCAATGCAATGTGTAAATAATAATGTAATCATAATTGTACAAGTGAAGAACAAAGGGTAAATGAAACATGTAGGCAAACTAAGGACACACCTTAGTCATGTAAGTGTGTTCTAACCCGATGCAGGTTAGGAGGCATGTAAGGCCTGGGAGGCACAAGATGGTATTGGCCTAGACCTTTGTCTGTTGCAAAAAATGGAAATTTTGCCTAGAGAGCTCCGTCAGGGAGGTTTCTTGCTTTGCTTGGTTGTTTAGGATCAACCAGAAAATATTGAATTTCACCCTGAATGGGTGGTGTATCTTCAAAGAACTCTACTTTTGACCCTTGTTTTGTATCTATGGTGTTGATGGTTGAGGGGGCTACATTGTCACCATAGATCACCACCTCTCCACCCTCATAGGGCAAGCGGATCTCTTGGTGAATAGGTGAAGAAACAGCTCGTAGCTGGGCTATCCAAGACCTTCCTAGGATTAGGTTGAATCCAAGCATTTCTTCAACTACAATGAATTTAGCATTAGTGGGGAATTTCTCCTTTTCACAAAGGCTATCGTGATTATTCCTTTTACAACAACATGTGCTCCATTGAAGGATTTCAAGTACATTATTTTTGTCGACTTGATCTAATCAACTAGACTAAGCTTGTCAACAATGAGGAATGGGCTGATATTGGTTACCACCCCATCATCAATGTGCACCTTGTGAATTTTATATTGTCCTACATGAATTGTTATAAACATGGACACACTAGTCACTTGATCCTTTTCAAGATTAACCTTGATTTCCTCATCACAAAATGTCAAGGGTGTTGACCTTGACTCTTGGGTTATGGGGGGAAGCATTATGGCATGAATGGCCTTTTCGTCTACTAGAATATCTTCCTTAACAAAAATATATGTTAGCATGCAAACTAATGTCTCGTGATGAGTTGCAAAAGTCATTATCAAGTTGTACAGGCTCAAAGTTATGTTCTTTTGTTTGAGGGCCTATTTAACTTGTGCTAGTGCATCCAAGAAATCTTTCTCTCTATTGGTTATTTTTTTGGCCTTTACCTCCTTCATGCAACACAAGAGACAAATCTCTCAAGGATGGGATTTAGCCTTTGGTTGGGTAGTGGGCTTCCAAGCCTCAGTGCTTGTTCATTGGTTGTTTGCATTCAAGTTGGCTATCTAAGATGATGAGGCCTTTGGGATGGCTAACAAGGGGATAGGCATAGGTGGACCTAACCTCATATGTTCCCTAATCATTTTTTCAACTAGACACTCATCAGGTCTCTTGGGGTATGACCTTGGGTGAGCAAGATGTGATGCAATTCCCACCATTGGACCTCAAGCAAGTGAGGGGTCCACACGTCTTGGCACCCTAATGACAAAAGGTGTTTAGGTTGTCATCACCACAATGTGCTTCATGGGCCTGATCACAAAGGATGTTGTGGGTGAGCAAGGTGGTACTTTGATGACAGAAGGGGTTTGTGGTCTAGTCGACATTGAGGCCCTAATGTCACTATATGGAACACGAACCACAAATGGTTCATGTGTTAGTTCTATGTTGTCATTAACCCTGATAGCATTGATGATGTAACCTACATCACTAGCATTGAGGGGATCCTTATAAACTTTCATTGATTGATTTTCTAGTCATACATGATTGCTTTCATCAAGGACCAATTTTCCTTGATCGATCATGCATTAAATGTCATCTTTTAATGCTGAGTAGTAGTCTATGTCATTGCCATGCAACTGATGATAGTTTTAGAATTGGTCTAATCTAATTTTTTTAGGGACTGGGCGCTCATTTGGCATAGCTATAGATAGTTTTATGAGGACCTCATAGTACCTATCATGGAATTTTCATGCATCCTTAGACATTTTTTTGTGTTGGTTATGCCCAGCACTAAGTAACTGATCCAAGAGCTTAGATAGCTTGATGAGCAAGGGGGTATAATTTGAGCAATCCTTGTGCTTAAAGTTTGGCCTTTAGGGAGCTTGCCCCATGGTCATCAATGATGCAAGCTGGTTGGTTCTTATAGTGCCAAAATTGATGCCTTGTTGTTGTTAGCTGGGGCTTTAGGCATCTTGGCCATTAACTTAGTGTTTTTGGGTTTGGCTTCATCAGCCATAGCTGAAATGGTTGTTATTTCCTTCCCCTTCTCCTTATCCTTTTTCATATGTGCATTTTTATAAGCCACATAGGCCAAGTACTTATGGCTTCCACCACATCTTGTATGCTCTTAGTTTTAGTAAAATCTTGGCTAAGAGAGCATGGGGCTAAGTAGTATAGTTTTGACTTGATAAAGTCATTTATTGCATCCTCAAAGATAGCCAGAAGGTGAGTTTCTACTATCAACTCATAAATTTTATTGAGGGAAGCACCCCCAACATTGTACAAATTTTTGTACTAGCTCTAGCACCCCTTGCTTGATGTTCATTAATTAGTCTAGGGTGGCCTCAAGCTTTAAGTTGTACTTGAACTAAGTTACAAATTACCTAAGAAACTCCTCCAAAGTTGATATGGAAGCTCTACGAAGCATGCGGTACTAATTAAGAGCCTTGCCAGTTAAGGACATGGCAAAGATGCAAATGATCACATGGGGCCATGCTTGTAGAAGTAGACATTTAGAATAGAAAGTTACAAGGTGGGCATTGGGATCCCCCTCATCATTGTATTTTTTGTATTGAGAAAGTTGGATCCTAGAAGGTAGATTTACTAATGAGACCATAGGACTGATGGGGTCATCTTGATAAAAGTCCATCACATGGACTATTTCTGAGTTGGTTGCTTTAAGTTTCCTAACTTTCTTCATGAGTGTTTAAATGAGTTGGAATTCTTGGTCCAAACTCAAAGATGATGTAGTAGGTTGTGTTGGTTGCATTGCCTCTAGTTCCATCTAAGTGGCCCATAGCCCTAACATGGGCTATGCCACCATATGAGACACTTGTTGAGTTTTTTGTTGCATGTATTATGAAATGTGTGAAAGCTATGCCATAGGCATAGAGGTTGTGGCTTGGGCTATTGTTGGAGATGCTATTGAGATGGTTGGGATGAAGGACACCTGACATGTTTGTGTTTGAGATATAAGAATCACATGCACATATGGCTAAGTTGGCATCATGGATGTTGGTAGGGAAGGCTACATAGACTGGGAGCATATGACAAAGGGAAAAGTGGTAGAGGAACCTACACTTTGTTGTGCATGCAGTACTTGGTGGCTAGCTATCATAGGCATGGTCTTGGATGGTGAAAGTCATGCCACTACCTCAAAGAAGGTAGATGACTATGACTAGTATGAAATAAAAGTGGAGGCAAGCTATTAGACAAAGGCATAAAATGGGACACCACTCTCTGAATGGGACTCAAACTCCTCTTGCCCATCCTACAGGGGCTCATCATAGTTTGATGTCACATCTTGCAATTTTGGCCCACTTACCCTAATGAGTTGGTCTAGCATCCATCTAAAGGTGTTGGTGAGTGGGATGAATGCATCAAGGGTAACAAGGAACTCCTTCTCATTTTGGTGAATGATTTCAAAGTTGTGCTTTGCTTCTATTTCTTGGTTGTCTGGGGACAAGCCTACCTAAAGCTTCACACAAACAAAGCTGTATCATTCATCCTCTAATGCCCTATATTCAGCTAATTGGTTACGTAGTCTGAGTGACTACCATTATGGTTGTATAGGATTGAGTGATGGCTCAATGTTTACCACCTATTAAATGGGATGAGCTACCTCCATGCTCAAGGTAGAGGTTGAAGTGTTCATGGGATTCATGTTGCTATGTAGAAAAACATAAGAAAAGAAAGCATTGACAAAAAACATTTAAATGCAAAAAATGTTAAAAAAATGGCTAAGTATGCAAACTATGAAAACATGCTAAAAAATGACCAACTCTAGAAATGCTATCACAAAATGACTAACTCTAGTGTTACACTCATTATGCTCTAAGGGATTGTTACACTCTAAGGGGTTGTTATGCTCTCCAGAGCACTCAGAGTTTAACATGGACATAGTTGGGCTTTTTATCCTACAGTGTTCCAGGGGAACCAACAACTAGGACCAATTTATACCAACTGAAACATAGATAACTCCTGCGTTGGCCTATGATCTAGCTACTATCATGGTAGGTCCATAGGGGTGTTACATCTATGCTAGCTTGGAACTAGTAACAGAGGTGAAAAAAACATGTGGTTCTACCCTTGAATACAAAAGGAATGGGAGGCCCTCCTTCTAACTCCAAAAACTATGATGTCCAAAAATGTTGATGGCTGCAACACCGAGAGGTCAATAGGTGAATAGCCTAACCCTAAATCTATGCGAGGGCCATGCTAGAAAATGAAAACGAGGTGCCCTAAATGGTATTTTTGATCAAGTAGGGACTTACGTGGTGTTAAAACGATCGCATGTGAGAAGGGTTTATACTACATTACACGCAAACACCAAGACTAGCTTAAGTAAAGTGTAGCAAGGTGTCCTAGCCTAAAAATAGTGATGTGAGCATGCAAATATGTATCAAATAGTAGAAAATTACAAGAGTTATGCTTAATATCAAAGAAAAATGCTTGGAAAAGAAATGGAATAGAGCTTAAGAATGACAAAATGCACCACCCCAAAAATGGGGAGGGTAACTATTGCTAGACAAGAGGTGATAATTGTATGTATTGTTAGGCAAGCATAGTAGCAATGTAGTAGTGTAGTCATAGTCTCTAGGACACCCAAGGCATGGAGCTAACAACTATAGTGGAGATTGAACCTGCTGGGTTAACCGTTTCCATGTTCTACAGGTGCAATGGTGGACTATGATTTGGGAGGCACCAAGGTGCGAAGCTCAGATGCTTAGGTGTGAGAGTGCCAAGGATGCTTAAAAATATGAAATGTCCAATCCTCTGTTGAGTTGCCAACCGAACAAAGTGATGAACGTTAGGGTATTTATAGGGCTCAAACTCGTCTTGCCCATCCTACAGAGGCTCATCATAGTTTGATGCCACATCTTGCTCTTTAGGCCCACTTACCCTAATGAGTTGGTCTAGCATCCATCTAAAGGTGTTAGTGAGTGGGATGAATGTGTCAAGGGTAAGAAGGAACTCCTTCTCATTTCAGTGAATGATTTCAAAGCTATGCTTTGCTTCTATTTCTTGGTAGTCTAGGGACAAGCCTACCTAAAGCTTCACACAAATGAAGTTGTATCTTTCATCTTTCAATGCCCTATATTCAGCTAATTGGTTATGTAGTCTGAGTGACTACCATTACGGTTGTACAAGATTGAGTGATGGCTCAATGTTTACCACCTATTAAATGGGATGAGCCACCTCCATGCTCAAGGTAGAGGTTGAAGTGTTCATGGGATTCATGTTGCTATGTAGAAAAACGTAAGAAAAGAAAGCGTTGACAAAAAACATTTAAATGCAAAAAATGTTAAAAAAATGGCTAAGTATGTAAACTATGAAAACATGCTAAAAAATGACCAACTCTAGAAATGCTATCACAAAATGACTAACTCTAGCGTTACACTCATTATGCTCTAAGGGATTGTTACACTCTAAGGGGTTGTTATGCTCTCCAGAGCACTTAGAGTTTAACATGAACATAGTTGGGCTTTTCATCCTACAGTATTCCAGGGGAACCAACAACTAGGACCAATTTATACCAACTGAAACATAGATAACTCCTGCGTTGGCCTATGATCTAGCTACTATCATGGCAGGTCCATAGGGGTGTTACATCTATGCTAGCTTTGAACTAGTAACAGAGGTGCAAAAAACATGTGGTTCTACCCTTGAACACAGAAGGAATGGGAGGCCCTCCTTCTAACTCCAAAAACTATGATGTCCAAATATGTTGATGGCTGCAACACTGAGAGGTCAGTAGGTGAATAGCCTAACCCTAAATCTATGCGAGGGCCATGCTAGGAAATGAAAACGAGGTGTCCTAAATGGTATTTTCGATCAAATAGGGACTTACGTGGTGTTAAAATGATCGTATGTGAGAAGGGTTTATACTGCATTACACGTAGACACCAAGACTAGCTTAGGTAAAGTGTAGCAAGGTGTCCTAGCCTAAAAATAGTGACGTGAGCATGCAAATATGTATCATATAGTAGAAAAGTACAAGAGTTATGCTTAATATCAAAGAAAAATGCTTAGAAAAGAAATGGAATAGAGCTTAAGAATGAAAAAATGCACCGCCCCAAAAATGGGCAGGGTAACTATTACTAGACAATAGGTGAGAATGGTATGTATTGTTAGGCAGGCATAGTAGTAATGTAGTAGTGTAGTCATAGTCTCTAGGACACCCAAGGCATGGATCTAACAACTACAGTGGAGATTGAACCTGCTAGGTTAACTATTGCCATGTTCTACAAGTGCAATGGTGGATTGCGATTTGGGAGGCACCAAGGTGCAAAGCTCATATGCTTAGGTGTGAGAGTGCCAAGGATGCTCAAAAAGTTGAAATGTCCAATGCTCTATTGAGTTGCCAACACAACAGAGCGCTGAACATCAGGATATTTATAGGGCTAGGTTTAGCATGAAATGTGGATCGGGCACCACATGGCATGAGCATAGATGGGGTTACATTGACATGTTACGCTCTCATGAGAATAGCAAAATGTTAAACCCTAAAGAATAGCAATGGGTTCCTAGAGACTATTGAACTGTGACTACACTGCCTAGATTACATGTGCCAGAGTTTGAGAGACTGCAATGTACCTACAAACAATGAAAAATAGTAGAACTTGGAGGTAATGCTTTGGGATTATGTATTCCCCTCTTTTGATTAGGATTAAGCATAGGAACAATTTTCAGGATCAATGGATGTGCAAAAGAAAGTCATGAGCAATAGATATATGATGTTGACAAGGCTATAAAAGAAAGTCATACCTTTGGTAAAATTAAGAACTATTTATGTGATCAAAAAATCATTATATACATATCTTAAGAAATGTTTTACTTTATCTTTGTATCATATGTTAATTTTTTTATTTTTGTTAAGCCAAAAAGTAAGAAAATCATAATCTTAGTTCATTTTCCTTCTTGCTCTTTCTATATCTCATTGTAGGGCTTGAGGGATTGGATGTGCTTCTTGAGAGAAGGCATCCTTTGAGCTTGTTGAAACCTTGAGGGGTTGGGCATATTTCTAAGAGAAAACTTTCCTAGCAAAGATTAATACATTGTAAAGTTTATGGCATTATTTTAACCACATTTTTTGAATAAATAAAATCTAGAATTGCAAGGATTCTATCGTTCAAGTATGGAGATACTCAAGTTGTGTAACCACATACATCTATTTTGCAAGAATTAGATCTCAATGGATGGAACTTATTCAACCTAAACTCTAAGTTCTTGATCCATAAGTGATATAAGAGGAAGGCACTTACAAATTGAGTATAACAACCCAAGAATGGAATATAGAGTGAACATCTTACAACAAGCCACCAATATTTGATGGAATTGACTTTGCATACTAGAAAGCATAGATGCAATAATTCTTTGAATTTATGGAATTTAAAGTATGTCAATCTATCACAAAAAGGATACACTCATCACATTGATAGCAAAATAGGCACTACACTATCAAGAAGCAAGTGGTCTCATGATGACAAAACTAAGTTTATGTTTGATTCAAAGGCTAGGAACTATGTTTACTATGCTCTTAGAAAACTTGAATTTAATAGAATAGCTAGATGTAAAACTTCCAAAGAAATTTGATAAGTTTTAGAAGCCACCTATGTAGGAACCTTAATGGTGAAATAATCCAAACTCCTAGTCTTGTAATATAAATATGATAAGTTGAAAATGAAAGAAGGTGAAATAATCAAAGATAATTTCTCTAGGGACAATGATCTTGTAGTAGCCATTAGAGGTACAGGAAAGGAGTTACTTGAGAGTAAAGTCATCTTTAAAATGATTAGAACTCTAGTCCTTGAATTTAGATCCAAAATCACTAGCATGAAAGAATTTAGAGATTTCTCTATACTCGAATTTGAAGAATTACAAAGTGCACTAGTAGAATATGAAATGAACCTCATCAATGAAGGTGCTATCAAGAAAAAACAAATTGCACTTAAAAGATCTTCAAAAGAAAAGATGTTTGATTGTGATGAAAACAATGATGATGAACTAGTTGTTCTAACAAGAAGAGTAAAAGGGCTTCTTACAAGGAAAGGAAAAAGTTTTAATAAAGAAAAGATAAGCAACCTAAAAATTCTAATCTTGATGTTTCTTTTATAGAAGGTTGGATATGTGATGGAAAAGGCCACATGGGCTCTAAATGTCCTAGTGCTAATAGGTTACTAAGAAGAAAAGAAGACCAAAAATCTCTACACCAACTGAGATTATGAGTATAGCGAAGAAGAAGCTAATGATCCATCAACAAACTCTCATCTTATTTGCATGGATCTTATAATTAAATATTCCATGAAGTATTTTGAAGAATTTGAAGGTAAAATTAAGGAAAGATATAGCATGCTATGTGATGAAATTATTTATTTTTAAAATTTTTGTATCAAATTGAAAAGAACTTTACATAGAAAGGAATCTAAAATAAATAAAATATGTACTAAATGGTTTACTCTAAAAAGGGAAAACTCAAACATAAATACTAAGGTTCAAAAGCTAACCCTATCTTATGAGTAGATAAGAAAATAATTAGCAGGTATAAGGCCTAGCAATGATAAGCTTACTGAAGATAAGGAGATGTTTCAAGTTATGCAAAGACTAAAAGGAGATGATAAGAACAAAAGAAAAATAGAAAATGATTCTCATTGTAATACATCCACAAGTGTTCCATGTAAATGGAGGTACACATCCAAGTTTCAATAATCAACATGAACAAGAAAAACTATTTGTTATTACTGTGGAAAATTTGGGCATATACAATCACATTGTTACATACAATTAAGTTGTTATAATTTAATCACTTTTTATATCAAAATAATAGTAGAAAACATGTCTTGTAGGCTAAACAAGTTTGAAGACCTAAGAAGCATGAGAAGTAAATAACTAAACATATTTTTCTTCACTATAACAATGAAGATACAAAACTCAATCATAGAACAACTACTATCACCAAGGAAAAAGATATAAACAAGCATCTTAATATCAAGAGACGTAGACATCCAATAACAACAAGGGAGAGACTTTACAAAGGAGGATCTTGTTATAAACTTACTTAAGTAAGCAACTTCCTAGAGTAAGCAAGGTAAGAATTGGTAAGTATGACTCCTTGACTTGCATCATTTATTATATGTGTTTTATTGTTTATAACTTAAAACAATGTATAAGCAAGGTATGTGCCATACTTTTGGCTTTTCTTAGTTATAATAACTTAATCAATCTTGGTAGCATTCTTCAAGATCCTCTAGTGCTTCAAATTTTTTTGGTTCATACTCTATGTCTTAAATGCCCTAAGGAAAACATTCATATCTAGAAAAGATGTCTCAATATTTTAGAAGGATGTCTTACTAGAGACATCTTTATTAAGATGCCTTGGCTGAGACATATCAACTAACATCAATATTTCTTAACTACTTTTTACCCAATTTGAGCAAGACATCTCGCTTTCTTTCAAGGCATCTCATGCATGCCACAAACCCTCCCAAAAATGTCTTCCTATATAAAGCTACCTATTCATTTTCCTTTCCCCATATCATTTCATACAAAAGATATCCTATCTTAGTTGACCAAGGCTTCCTTCTTGTTGTAGATAAACTCTATTTGGCTTGGTTTCAACATAGGAACTTCAAGGCTACCTCCACAAAAATCCAAGGGTACTAAAGAAGCATCAAAAAGCAAATCTAGCTCATATAAGCCTAAATTACATACCACAAATGATTAGAGCAAGTCTAGCAATAATATTTCTGTGTCTATTATATCTAAACACAATCTAAACTTCCATCACCATCCTCAACAAGAATTGGTATTATATTTTGAGGCTATAGGATGGGAAATGAGTCATTTCTATGATTTTGTGTATTCTTGAAGTGTTAGTATGTGAATTTTTTAGTAACATTATTGTTATAAATGCTTCTGTTTGGGCTTTTACTTCCATGGTTGAGGGAGTAATTATCAAAAATATCTCCTCAAGTTATCAATTATTTACTTGGAATTTCTAATGATGATGTTCATAGGGTTATAGTTCAAACTATGGATGATATTTTCACTAATGGTATCATTCCTATCGCATATGATGAATTTTGTAATGTAATTTTTGGTAGCTTAGTTCCTCTTAGAGATGGCAATGTATATCCATATCAAATATCCTAAGATGCTTCCACTCTTTCCCTCATTTTGATATATAACATCATAGTCAAAGTAGGAAGTTACAACTATTTGCTACTACCATAGGTATTTATGTTATATTGCTTATTGATAGGATAGCCATTATATTTGGAGCATACTATTTACAAGGATATGTTAGGCATGTATACCTGGGAATGCATCTATGGACATCCTCTTCTCATTAGTCTACTTGTATGGTAGGTTGAAGTTTTCATTCTAGATCTTCCCATTCTAAAAAGGAAAAGGAGTCTTATTGAGTACTCTTAGAAGAGGAGTGTAACTTATGTAGAATCCACACCATCTTTATCATCTCAGAACATAGGAGGTAGGCATTAAAGAAATATTTACCTCCATAAGCAACAACTCAACTTAGATGGTCCGAGTCCATTAGTGGTTAGGTAAGATCTTTCTTAAAGAAGGTCTTATGCTCCATTGCCAAGACTATGGGGAAGATTGAAAGAAATATTTCTTACCTTCACTTGAGAATGGATTCAACAAATCTTCCTCCTCCTTCAACTGATCTTTAGTTTGAGAAGATTGAGACTTCACATTAAATGAAAAGTGAAGGAGAGCTAAAACCTATTAGACGCTCTACTACAACAAGGTCATCTAAAGCATATGATTCAGGAAATGCATCATATTCAGAAAACCTAGTTGAAGCACTAGCACATCCCTAAGGGGAGCCCATCCCTCACACAAAGCAACCAACACCAAGTTTATTTCTGTAGGAAAAGTATTCTAAAAGACATTCCAAATAATCTAGGAGTGATGATGCATCCCAATATTTAAAGCAACATGCCATGGATAGCATTTTTAGTGTAGCATCACATTAGGAACAAGGTATTCCCAAAACTTATCAATGTAGAGCTACTTCATCATCTTCTAGGCAAGCTCCATCTCATGATAATCCTCCTCCATCCTCTCACTTTCAGATGAAGCTTTATCCTAGATAAATATTAGTTACAATATCCTCTATGATGATGATGATGATGACATTCAATAGATCTCCTGCTCCAATACTAGTAGTGATGATGATGGGGAAAAGACTTATAGGTCTACTCATGATGCATATAATTCTAATGATGACACTAAAGTTAGTGATTAATATGCTTATTATGACTCCCTTTTGGGTGTTGTCCAAAAAGAGGTAGAGATCATAACGTTGGATGATTAGCAACTTTAGCATCTATGTTATATGATTTAGCATTCAGCTTTTGTATTGTGTGGAGACCTCATGAATTTTGTTACATGGATATGATTATATAGTATGCATGGTTTTATAGTTATTTTTCATATTATAGCATCTATTATGAGGATACAAAGCATATTTGTTACAATGCATGTTGCAACTTTTTCTTTTTAGCTCTAAATACCATTGCTAATGGATGAGAAACTATTAATCTTTAATCCACCATCTTTTTCCATCCCTGCTACCATACGATTTTTTTCATCTAAGTTTAACTTATTATATATTGCAAATTATATGTATGGATGTGTGTATGTGTATGTATATGTATATATATGCTTGTTTATATAGTAACTCATTTTCTCAAGTTTTGGACATTATCAAAAAGGGAAAGATTGTTGAACTTATAGTATGTCAAAACCTTGAAAATGAAAAATTTATAAGTCTTCTTGTGAGATCTTGTAGGTCTAAGAAAGGTGAATAAATAATAGTCAGGATACCAAGACAAGAGCATGTTTTGCTAAACTACAATACAAAAGTACAACAAGAAAATGCAAGGATTTAAAGAAAATCACAAGGATGCAAGATGTCTTGAGTTCCAAAGAAGATGTCCTAGAGACTAATAAGACATCTCATTCAACTACAATGCATATTTGGTGAGAAGCTCTAGTCTAAGGCAAGACATCTCCACAAAGCAACACATCTCTCAAGTTTAGGCAAGACGTCTTAGATTAGGTCAAGACATCTCAGGATAAATAAGATGTCTCACAATATGGGCAACACAGTAAGACATCTTAGGCTTGTGGAAGATGTCTCAACTAGTCATTCTATGAATTCCAAAAAATATGATGTTGACAAGGCTATAAAAGAAAGTGATACCTTTTTGGAAAAAGTAAGCATTATTCATGTGGTTAAGCAATCATTGTATACATATCTTGAGAAATTTTTTACTTCATCTATACATCATTTGTTGAGTTTTTTGATGTTTTGTTAAGCTAAAAAGTAAGGAATCAAAAGCTTAGTTCATTTTCTTCCTTAATCTTTCTATATCTCATTGTCAGCCCTAAGGGGTTGGATGTGTTTCTTGAGAGAAGGCATCCTTTAAGCTTGTTGGGACCTTGAGGGGTTAGATGTGTTTCATAGAGAAAACACCCCTATTAGAGCTTAAGGATTTCGAAAGGTTTTGACATTCCTTAAACCAAATTTTTTGAGGGAACAAAGTTTGGAGGTATGTAAGGATTTTACCCTCCAATTATGGATGTACTGAAGTTGGGGAACCACATATATCTATTGTGCAATAATTGGGTCTCACTGGCTAGAACTTATTCTATGTTCCTTCTAAGTTCTTGATCCTCATAGCAAACCTCTACCATTGTGTTGTAGAAACTATAAATACCTAGGATGAGCTCTTATACACAACTAAACATAACTTTCATTTCTATTTGGCTTTTAGCACCTAGTTGTATGTGAAGAGCTCTTCCTTCCTTAGGTAAGCTGATTTTCTTCATTCCTTATCTTATGTGTTCTGAATCATCACTTTCAAAAGTGGAACTAGATTTTGTAAGAGTGCTACCTTGCTTATGTAATCTAGAACCATTTGGTTAATGTAGAGTCCAATATTTGCATTGTAAATAAAGTTTATATTCTTTCCTTGGTCTACCGTTGATGCCTTAAATGCTAAAGCACTATAAAATATTTATTTAATTCTCATTTTCATAGGCTAGGATGATTTTTTGTTATCTAAGGAGGTCATGAATATACGACATAGTGTTAGGCCATTAAGGTTTGACTAAGAGCCACTTTATTACATTATATATATGGTGTTGTGCTTATCCCTAAGAGGAATTGCAACATAAGAATTGCACCTAGCCCCAAGAGGGCTTTCAATGCATCTATATTTATTATTGTTTTGTTCATTATAATTGTAAAATCTATAAAAATTATAAAACATAAAATCATAAATATTTTCTCTATCTCTCACCACAATAACACTAGTTTCCATTTATATTATATGTATGATAATATCTTTTATACTTATTGAATGCAATGATCTACATGAGTATTCTTAGCAATCCACTCAACATCATCTTTGAAACTTACAATCGCATCACACTATGTTATGTATGATAAATCTCATTGGTCCAAAATCAACAAGACTCTTGTCATTCATCTATAGGACATGAGTTAGGATTTGAGATCATGCCAAGAGGCATTGTTGATAAGTGATAAGTGAATATACCTATACTATTCTTTATTGACGCCAAAGAAAGGAGAACACTAGTTAGCAAAAAAATAAATATTAGTTTAAGAACATAAGGTGATATTGCTTTTACAAGGAGGGTTAGGAGTAGAGAAAATGCCTCAAGCCAAGTGCTAAGTATAAGGCAATACAATGCTAAAGTAATTCATATTATACTTCTAGAAAAAGATAGAATGCCTTTCAATAGATGGGTACTTGAACCCAAAATTAATACAAGCAGGTAGGTAGAGAATATTTAGGGACACAAGATAACTCTTATTAAGAAACTTGGTAAAATAACCTCATAACTTTAGGAGAAAGGATGCCATCTTACAAAAAAGAGGAGGTCATAATGACTAGGCCCATGTCACTATTTACCAAAAACATTTTTGGAAAGTCATAAGACCATTTATGGGGGCTAATACCTATCCAATACCAAAATTTTAAGTTAATGACTTAATGACAAAAAGCTAACAATTAAAACCCTATTGAACAATGGTAGCTATAATGATCTTAGAGTAACAATATTCATTATCAAATAAGTTTCAACATGCATGAAAAGTATGATAATTTAGGCATTGCCTCGAAGAGAAACTCAAGGAAATAGACATGTCTATGAAGATGTGGCCTACTTGTACCTAGATAGAAAGATCTTATGAAGTTTTACTATTTCCTAGGTTTGAGTTTGGACCTTTTTCTTATGCAACATAGGTAGGGGACAAGGAAGGGCACCTTATAGAGGAGCCAAAGCTATCAATGAGATATCACTTTAGCAGTACTAAAACTCTAGCCTTACATCAGAACCTATGGACTCGAGGACAATTTCAAGTAGATAGTTTCTATAGGGCTAGATCTCCTAGAAAGCAAGAGAGGTGTACAAAGATTTCTTCAAACCATATGGTCATTATCTTTCAAGTATAAAGGAATAAAGGAGCATGAATGCAAGACTCACCTATCAAGCAAAGACAAAAGTTGATCTTAGTAATTCAACAATGCTAAGTGGAAGTGCCATTGCTTAATTGATTATCCATACTCTAATTAATTGAAGAATACCTCATTTACACTTATATTTATATTTTATTGTAGAACAACCATGAATATCAAAACTGAAAACTTGTTTTAAAACTCTGGCATCATAGGGAAGGATGACGCTCCATCCTCCGTGGTTAAATCATCAATGCGAGTGGATGCATAATTTAGAGAAAGTTTGCTAATCCTGCTTCCCAGTCGATGGTCCATGTCCAATACACATCTTTTGCGCGTTTTTGTTGTCATACTCACGAAGTTGAATTTTCATTTGTACAGATGAGTTTTAAAAAGTTCAGAGGCAAGAAAAATATGGTAAATGCCTAAATGGTAACGCAGCTTCCAATCGTTCCACTGCCAACGATATCACCTAGATTACCGCTAAGAAATTCATCCATTGCCTGCTAATTCACTCGGATACTAAACCACGACCAAATACTGTGATATCAAGTTTGGCACACCAAACTCCATTATTATCATCATAACAAGCCAAATTATAATAAATGATCCAACATTCATGAAAATATAAAGCTCCATCTTCATTTTCCAAATAAAAAACCTATCCCAAGATTTATGAAATGAAACTGCCAAGCATTTCGTTCTAAGTGCTTCTAGAAACCAAATGGTTGAAGCAATGTTGGAAGTAGCACTAGTAGTGCCAGCAACACGAACCACTTCCAATGAAACAACCAATACAGTGTACACACACCCTTCACACCACAGCACACTACTGCACAGTGCCAAAATACTTGAATAAAGAAAAAGCAGTCTGTTTCTCATGGGAAACGGCTCTATAAAAATAACCCTACCAGCACATTCTTCTGGCATCGTATTCTTTCTCTGTTCTCAGACAGTCAAACACCTGTAGATCCGTTAGAATAAGTGTGGACACATGGACAGGAATGGTCCAAAATGACAGGCACAGCACAGCAGATACGGAGAGAAGTTCCAGAATTTGAGATGAAGCAAGCAAAATTTCAATGGGTTAGCATCAGATCAGAGCCAAAAAGTTAGGTGCAGAACACACAACAATTCAGGGGAGTTGAGACCGGGACAACCCACAAAAACAAGAATAAGACACACAGATAGGGAGGTTTGTCGACCTGTGCGCCAATGCTGGCACAACAAGCAATGCTGCTACTACTGTTGCTGCATCATTTCCTTAAATAACTTGTCCGTTTTTTCATCTCAGTAACCCTGCGGTCAAATCTTACTGCGGGTGCAAGAAAAGTCTCTACTCCGCAGTTAGGTTTTTGGTTTGTCTGCAACTTGTGTTATAAATGGTTGTCGGTTATGCTAAGAATCGCATCGATTCCTGTCATCGGTTGCCTCTTGGCAGTCATGGATTCTGGCATGAAATTTTTTGCAGGTATCTGGGTTTGAAACTGATTTTATGTGTGTATCAGAGTAGTCAGTAGTGGCTCTGAACTCTGAAGTTGGGTTTAGGGAAAAGGATTGTTGAGCTGAGAAACCAGTGAAAAATTGAGGCATGCCAGAGAGATTATCTAGGCCCCCTTTTTTTCTGCTACTGCTACCCGTAAAGTTCATGGCAATGGTGGTGCTGAAGAGAGCAAGAACCCACAAATAGTAGAGGACACATCAACATCCTTTGTTAGTTGGGGAGGTCTGTTCATGTATCCTGTTCTAAACTTTTTTGTTCAAAAGCTGCTGCAGAAGTGTTATTGAGGTAGACCTTAAATGTTAACAACCTCCTTGACAGTGGATTGTTCAATCTGAGGAAACAAAGCAACAGTTAAAACGAATCATCACTCAGAGCCTTAATGCTCATCTTGCCAAGCCCAAGGCAATATAAACTACAGCCAGTCTTGGAATATGCTGCAAGTGGAGCTTGATTCTGCAACTTAAGCTTTATTTTCATCTGTTGGAGCAGCACAGTGCTTGTTATTCATGTCCTTGGAGAGAAGGTGTTGCAGAGTTGGGTGGCTGGCTTGCTGCAGGCTGATATGTTGTTGATTGAGTGATCGTACTCCACTGGCAGAGTTTCATTTTACTGTTAAATATAATACTTCAAGCGGAATCATGGGTCAGTTGCAGGTGACTGTTTGGCAGATGATGGAGGCTGAACAATGGAGGAGGAGGAGGACCAAATTCTTGTCTTGGCAGCAGGAGATTGAAGTGGAGTTTTGGCTGTGGGCATATGTTGATCTCATCAGCAATAATCTGCAGAGTAAAAAGGAGTTTTGGAAGATTGAACTGTAGTGACAAAATCTTCTCAAATTTCTCGAATATGTGCAGCAGTTTGGCATACATGGCAAAGCCAGGCATTTGTGTTCTTTCATCACCATCATCATCTGCTTTTTCTTTCGTTTTTCTCCCTGATCATCATCTATCATTTCTATTTATGTATGCCGTATATTTCTTTCTTTTCAAAGACAAGAATGTGTGCTGGTATCTTTGTCATGCAGATTAATAACAAATCCTCTGCCACAGATATCATGCCGGCAAAGGAAAAGCTAAAGCTTGGATTTGCAAGATTTGCATCTGTTCTTTCATGGGGAATGTTATCATTCAATCTCAATCCCTGTCGTTGTGGGGAGGGCAATATGGGGAAAAAAAGGGCAAATGGGGGACACGGAATCCTTGCCTGCAAACGCAAGCTCGCTGCTCTTCATTGGTTCTTGGTGGCGGGTCCATTAACAAAATCTTTGCCCATGTGTGGCACCAGCAATAAAAATCATATTGTTTAGAATAACTATAGATTTGTCGCGTGTTGGGATCATCGTGCATGTGTTTTTTAATTCCTGGTTTTGTTGTTTTCTTGCCTCAAATTAAGCATGACGTTGACTGATGCAAATGAGACACCTAAAAACCAAAAAAGCCTAGTTGGGTGGATCTACCATCTGGACCACCCTCCCTCACTATTATATTTTAGTTTGTACAGACCTTCAAATTTCGGTGGTCTGTGCCCATATCTTTTTAGCTAACAAGTAAACTGTTCAGCCCAACTACGTACTTACCACCCAGATGGTGTGTCGGCTTTAATGTTATATATACATAAAGGGCGTGCAGGCTCAACGCTTATTACGTGTCTTGCTAGGGTCTTTTGACACCGGCCTCAATGCTTGTAAAAGCTGGTGGAAGAGCCTATAGCGTGGCTGTGCTTAAACTTCAACCAATCATGCATACTTAAAAATGAATACTTTATCATTATTCTGAATAATTTAGGTAGAAAGGTGGCCATCAACACTAGAACTAGAGGACTATAAGTATTCTTCGACATTGAGTCAACATAAAACTTCTGTAGAACTTTATAGCTCTTGGTAAAGTGGCATACCTAAAAAATCAGCACCTTACTATCATTTCAAATAATGGAGGGTTGTAGAAAGCATAACTAGCTGACCCATTACTACATGTATCATAAAGTGTTACACCTATACTCCAACCAATCTTGAAAGCTTAGAGAATGAGCACATTAGCATCATTGTAAATAATGACTAGATGACTATATATTAGTTTAGTTATATATTTATAATATATATCTATTATTTATTTTGAAGAATCTTTTCCATTTTCAAATTAATAAAATCCTAGACTTACTAGGAATTGATTTTCATCTTGAAAGAAAAAAATCAAAACAAATGTTAAACATTTCTTACCATTGTGGTTATTAAACATTAAATTTTGTGTTAGTAATTGACCATAATAATTCTTCATGAAAAAGTTTATCTTTTGGCCCAGTAGTAAAATGTTAATTATTTGTTTTTTATGATAAAGTATAGCCAACTAGTAATTAACCTTTCAACTAGAACAATGAGGTGTTAGCCCAATGGTAAGATTTTAAATTTGGTAACTTTAAGTTATGGGTTTGATTTTGGTAGACAATACAAACTATAAAATTTTAAGCTCAATATTATTAAAAAAAAAAAAGGTTTAGATTCTAACACCTCCCTTCCCTATGACTAGAAGACTATATGTCCAAGGGAAGGGGCAAGGGAGGTAGTATTGTCAAAACTAAAACTAGATGACTATGTGTACCCCCTAATAGTTTTATTTTGGCAAAGTTTTTGTGCGAATTCTCCATTATTACGTTATTAATTATTGCAGTAGTTTGTCAATCTCAAGGGTTTCTAATAGAGTTATGTACTAGTTTTTTTATTTTTTATTTTTTCATGAACTGAAGACAAAAAATACTAATGTCTCTCGAACCATAGAGAATATGAAGAATTCTAAAACTTTTGATTTTATTTTACTTAATGATTTATATGAATCCCTATCAAAAGATGTCACTCATGATACATATTTTTGTAGATTATTGGATTTTTTTGTCCAAATAAAGGTTTTACACCAATGATTTAGGCTATCCTTAAATGCCATGAAAGTAATATTTTGCATGCTTGTTTTCTTTTTCCTAATTGTTTTTTGCTTGTCAAACTAGAAAATTTTGAAATGATTGAGAAATCATTGGATCTTAAAGGTTTTATGGATCAACATAATAATTTGATTGCTTGGAAATGGAAAGTGTATTTTGATCTATATTTTTCTGATTATTCTAAAATTTTTTATTGAATTGAATTAGAAAATATTTCTCTTATTTTTCAAAGCGTTAAAAGCAAAATTATTGGTAGCATTGGTACAATCTTGAAAACAGAGTCAAAAACATTACTAGATGGTGTGCAATGCACACATTATTTTGTAGAGATTGATTTACAGTAGAAGAAGATAGAATTAAAACTCAAGGCTAGTAATTAGTATTTTCTTTTAAAATTACATTTTATAATTTGTGAGGATGTTGAAGCTATTAGCATCATGAAAGTCATATTATTGGAATGTATCCTATTATTAATTAAAAAAATGGTTTGTGAAGAAAAGAAATAATAATTTATCTAAAAAGGAAAATTATGGTAGTTTTCAACAAGCACAAATGAAATCTTCTTAATAAGTTTTCAACATTTTACTAATTCTTTTAATTCTAAATATTCTAGTAAACTCTTGATATCTAAAGAGAATTCCTCTTTAGAAAAAAAATTCAACAAGGATCAATAATGAAAATACTAATGCAAATGGATTTACTTAGTACAACATGAAAAGAAGAGGCATGTTGTTATTCCTTTTAATTTAAAAACCCCAAAGGTATCTCATTTTCTTTCTACTTCTACTACTATTTCAAATAATTTTTTTAATCGGATAATGCTTTTTCACTTATTAGTGACATGGATGATGAAACATATACTGAGCTTGAAAAATTAAAGATGGAGGTCTCCTTCCCCACATCTCAATATTAGTTTTATCATAGAATGTTTGGGATCTTTTTGATAAGTTTTGAGCAAAGATTACCAAGGAGTATCTTTCAAACTGACATTTATCTCCAAATTTTCTTTTTCTACAAGAAATTAAAATTTCAACTCATGATATTAGTTTTGTTGGTAAATGCATTTTGAAAAAAACATTGTTTTTTTAAGTACTCATGAAGTTAATAAATGAGGTGTTGCTACTCTTTTGAATAAAAATCTGACTTGGAAAAGTTTTGAATTTTGGTTTTGATAATCTTCGAAGAGTTATTTGAATTATTTTTCATAGCAAAAAAAAGTGACTTTGAACTTTGTAATATTTATACTTGTAATTATTTGAAAGATCAATCAAAGGTCTAAAAATATCTTCTATCTCTATCTAAAGTTCTTTGGATTATTGGAAGTGATTTTTAATATGGTTGAAAGTCATTTAGATTAACTTGATGGTCTTTCTCCTAATATATCTTCTCAAAAAAAAGAAGATTGATGTAATTTAAAAAAAAATAAATATTTTTGATGTTAACTCTGTATTCTCATCTTATTTGAACAAAAAGCATTATACTTGGTGTAATTACCAACAAGCAAATGATAGAATTTATTATCAACTTGATAGATTTTACATCTCTAATGTTTTCTTTTGGAAGCCTGCAAGGAAAGTACAAGTGGATATAAATGCTACTTTGTCAAATAATTTTCCTATTAGCATTTTTTTATTTGGTATTAATTCTACATCCTTTTAAAAGTATGAGCTTTTTTGTATGAACACTAATATGTTCATAGAACCTAGTGGAAAAACTATTTTTGAAGTCTTTATAGAATGCAAAAAAAAAAAAACTTACTAATGATATTTGTTATATTGACTCCTAGTAAAAAATTACTTATAGAGCTAGAAATTATACTAGATGGTTTAGAAAGCAATTTAGTAAGCATAAGTGTCAAGTTGAAGATCTTGTAGAATCTATAAAGAAAATACAAATTCTTTTAGATTAGAAACCCTTTGATTTTGAAACTCAAAAAGCCTTAGCTAAAGCTCATTATGTTAAATAATGTAGGGAAAATTTTGAAGCTAAAAGTGTTCTCATTAAAAGTCACATGGGTTGGCTAAAAATTGAAGATAACTTTTACAAAGAATTTTTAAAATTTCTAAAAGAAAAGGATCAAGCACCTAAACTAGAATCACTTTATATAAACCATTTTATGATTAAAGATCGTGAGACTATTAATAGTTTTTTGGTGAATCATTTTTCTTCTATTTTTTCTTCTAAAGATTTTAGTAAGGAATTCTTCTAAGCCTCTATTATGCATACTTCTCATCTTATAGTAGAAGTACTTCAAAGTATTCTTGAAGTAGAAATTACCATAAAAAATTCAAGGTAGCGGTCACAATTTAGTAGATGGTAAAGCTCTAAGTTTTTATGGTCTTTCTATTGAATTTTTTAAGCATTGGGATATTGTTAGAGATGATTTCTTCATGTTTTCTAAGAAGCTAATAGAAAAATTTCTCTTGGTAAAAATATTAATAAAGGTGTGACTCATCTTCTTCTAAGAATGAAGATCTTCAACATATTGGTAATTAGAGGCATATGACTCTACTTAACAATATTTATAAAATTTTAGCTAAATGCATGACTTGCTGAATTTAGAAGGTTATTGAAGATATCATCAAACTTAAGAAAAATAGTTTTGTTAAAGGTAGATATATCTTAGAAAATTTTATTATAACTTATAAAGGAATGCAATGGGCTTCTGATACTAACTAAAACATTTCTTTTATCAAGTTAGATTATGCCAAAGCTTATGATTGGATTGAATGGAATTTTATTACTTTTCATTTCTCCAAACTATGATTTAGCAATTATTTTATTTGACTTATTTATAGCTTGCTCACTAATGATAATACTCAAATTGTTACTAATTTTGAATTAAATTCCTCCTCTTCTCTTCAACGATTAGTTCATCAAGGTTATCTTCTATCTCCTTATCTTTTTATTATTGCTATAGATTTTATTTTACATAATCTATATTATGATCTACAATGGAATTGTACAAGGTTATCTTCTATCTCCTTATCTTTTTATTATTTCTATAGATTTTATTTTACATAATCTATATTATGATTTACAATGGAATTGTATTAAGAGAACTTCAATTGATGATCAATGTACGTAATTGCAAAACATGCACTTTGTAGATGATTCCTTTTCTATGATCAAAAATTCTTTGCAACATATTACTACCCTTTTAGCTAGAGAGTGAAAGATTACTACATGTTATTTGGCTCTCGAATCAATGAGCAAAATTTTGCTATTTATTGTAATGGTAATATTGGTGAGTGGGTTACTCTCAAACCTTAGAAAATCTTGAAAAAAAAAGCTCTATCTTCAAAAGTCTAGGAATACCTTTTTCTTTTAAGCTTAATCTTACTATTTTGTGGAACTATGCGATTGATAAAATTGAAAAGGAGTTTGATAAATGGAAAGAAAAAAGAGCTCACCCTTGCTAGTAAAGTTTTAATTGTTAAGAAAATACTTCAATCAACTTATGTTTATTACTTTAGTTGTTTGGATCCTTGTAAAACTTCTTGTGAGAGAATTTATCATATTATTCATTAGTTTTGTTGGTTTGTCAAGCAACATATAAAAGATTTTCTAGAGTTGCTTAAGATATTTGCACTAGTAGTAAGAAAGATAGAGGACTTGGCTCATTAATTTTTATAATTAAGGTATCTTTCTTCCATCAAAATGGATTGCAAAGTGCATTAATGAAGATGATGTTTGGATGCTCTTTTTAAGATATAGACTTATGTAAAGAAAACCTAAGAATGACAATAGTTGATCTTCAAATAACTTTCTTCACTGCCTTCTTTTTCCTTAAGCCATTTTTATTTCTAGTTCTCCAATTCTTAAACAAATTTTGAAGACATGGTGCAAGCTTGGTTACTATTAAAATTATAAGTATATTACAATGTCAAAAGATATGTTTAAGAAAATTAGCCTATGGTGGCTTCCTTTTAATGAAGGAACTTAGCCTACTAATGCATTTAGATTCTGTACCACTTGAAGTAGATTTGGTATCACTGCAATTTCTTGTTTGTGTTACATGATAGACAAATTACTTGGAATAAAGCTTCTAGCCTCATAGAAAGATGAAAAAGAATTTTGAAAATTTGATTTTTTATATTGATAATTTATTTAAAATTGATAACAATTTGTATCAAACCTTTCCACATATTTTTTTGGAAGGATGGAAAATATGTTTTTCCTTTTAATTCGAAAGCTACTTATGGGATTATTATAGAAAATGATTTTGTTTATAAAAAATTCTATAAGGACTAGAAAATGCAATTATTCACACTTTTGGATAAGAAAAATCAAAGATATTTGAAGAGCTCCTACATTTTCTAAAATTCATATTTTTTTATAGTATCTTATTCATCAAAGTCTTCCTATCAGCACTCATCTGAAACATATAGAAAACATTTCTCTTCAATGTCCTATTTGTAGAAGTAAAGACTTATTTTCTTATGTTTTTTTTAAGTGTCATATTGCCCAACATGTTTGGAAATGGTTATCCAAAATTTGTAACAACTTTCAATCAAGCATCAAAGAGGTCATTCTTGGTAATCAACCATCTTTGTCTACTTCATTTCTTTGCATTTAGGAGTATCTTCAAGCACTTGTTCTCTACTTTATTTGAAATATTTTATAGTTTTTTCAGCAACATGAGGATAACTTTGACCTCTCTTTAGGTATCAAATATCAAATTCTCAAAGATTTTACATCTCAACTACAACTTGAAACAAAAATTCTCCAAGTGAAAGCAAAAAATCTATTTGGATGGATCAATACTTCTTATAGTAAAAATAAAACTATTCACTAGAGCTTTTGTCTTTTCTAGTTTCTTTATTGTGATTTAATCATTCTTATCATTAACATTATCTTGAATTTTCATCTATTGAGCTTCATATTATGTTTTTGTATCCTTACTTTTAACATGATTTTTCTTTTCCTGCACATATTTTTTCTTGAGCAAAAGGATAAACTAGATGGCTATATGTAGTCTTGAACATGTAGCCAACACAAAACTTTCATAAAAACTTTTAGTAAGAGTCTTGGCTTAGTAATCCTAGGTCATATGTTCCATTCCACTAATCACCAGCATTGAGTTATAAATGTTTTTAAAAAATATTTTATAAAAGAAATCCTAAATTTGGTCTAATAGATCCAAAGGATCTCAATGATTATAAGTAAGAAATTTCAATTTCAGTTATAGAATTTTAGAACTCCACATTATACAATAAAATTGAAGTGATAAGTTTGAATTTATAAATCCAAAGTCTTATCCATGTTAACATTCCCAATAATGACCCTTGGACCTATATAATTGAAGTGAAACATGTAGCAAGTAGATGAAGAAAGGTAGATACTTTGGTTTTGAATGCATATCAAAATTGATTATGGCTCTAACTTTAAACTTTGTAGTCATCTTGACTGGATATATAGTGCAGTTAAACAAATAAAAAATAATTACAAAGGAAGAATATTTTTTCATTGTTACTTATCTAACATGCTAGTGTTTTTAGTTAATGATTAAACATGGTAGTTAATCTATTCTAGCATTTCAAAAAATGGCATAGCTTATTCATGAAAATAGTTGTAAAATTTAATTAATGATTCTCTTCTCTTTAAGAGGGGCTACTAATAATACATTGAAAGAACATGCCATGGCTATCCTACATATCCATGGATGGAAAATTATACTCTGACATTGAACTTGGTCCTTTTTCTATAAATAATGTGTATGCCAATGACATTTGTAAAATAATAATTTGGCATAGCCAGAGTGTGAATGGTGAAGACTTTATGTTTCATCAACTAGGGTGCTCATTTACATTTTTGGTATTTTTAAAGGGAACTCCATCCATTGTTGTCTCATTACATTCAATTCATTTATGAGAAAATTGTATGTTCTATCCTTTACCATCATAAAACATTTAATTACATTCTATTTTCTATGGTTATACTTTTTCTGGTTGAATAAAAGGTATTTTGTTTACTTTATAATCTTTACTCCATTGTAACTAGAGTCCTTTCTTGTCATGAGCATTGGATTTTTTACATTTATAATTTGTTGGTTGCCAATAAACAAGGTCAAATCGTAGAGGGGTGATTGAATTTCTTTACCTTGTAAATCTTTTTACTCCATTGTAGTCAAAGAAGTAAATAATTGAAGTGCTAGTGTGCAAGGTGCATTGATGAACATGGATATGGCATGATATTACTAGCCATGTCAAGGGTAAAGTATGATTAGCATGTGGTTGGTATGAAAGTGTCCATGTGCTATTAAAGAATGTGAAAAATGAATAATATATATAAGATGGATGCATATATTTGAACAAAA
This sequence comes from Gnetum montanum, assembly GCA_015680685.1. NCBI lineage: Eukaryota > Viridiplantae > Streptophyta > Gnetopsida > Gnetales > Gnetaceae > Gnetum > Gnetum montanum. Next base: position 146,389 of record MNCI01008099.1, on the reverse strand, counting down.
AGGCATCATTTTTTTTTCATTTTGTCAAACTAATACCACTCTTTGCCTAGTTCAATGTTTTACATGCTTCTTTGCCTAGTTCGATGGAGAATTTTTGAACGTAGATAGATAAAAATGCAAATAAAGATGTGGAACAAATGAGAAAGACGAGAACACTCACAAAGATAATGCAAGTAAACTCTTTGCTCATATTATTAACACTACTAAAAGGCATATATACAAACAAAGAGTGCAAAGGAATGCTTCATATAGGAATGCTTCTTAAAGAGCAAGGCACTTCATCTAAGGATATCTCTAATCTGATTCTCTATTTGTGATTGCATCTACTTATATAGAAGAGGATGAGGCCTCTCAAGAGTTCTAAGATGCATTCCAGCTCATTGAGCACTAAGGAAGCATCATTACCAATCAAGTAGAAATGCTATTACATATTTCACTTTTGTCAGTGAAGACACTATTCATGCATGCAGGGAACCATTACTATACATTATAGTGGTCAATAACATCTTTTTGTCTAATCAAATGGGATTTGATCAGAGTCCATGTCAACCAAAATATTCCCACTACCATCATCACTATTATAATTATCATCACTAAGAGAGGAAGAAAAGAATATTCTTGATAGGAAATGGGAGCCAGTAGAAAACAATGTTTTTTCATAACCTCCTCTTGCATGGAAAGCCAAAATGAAGTAGTCCAGATTATAGAGTTCAAGAGTCTTGCTACTTTTTTTTTTCACAGTGTTGCAAGATGTCATAGGAATTTGAGGTATAGACATCTTGATAGAAATCATACCCCCATGAGTTCATCCAATCAATTTTTCTTGAGATGTAGCTAACTAGGAGATACATAGGATTAGATCCTTGATTAATTAGATGCCAGCCTTGAGATTGAGGATTAGTATAATACAAATAATCTTCATGATGTTTAGTAAGATTATGGTAAAGAAAATGGGGGTGTTTTTCAAGAATTTTTGAAGGGTTATGCCCACATCTAGCCCACCAAGACCAGAATTCTTCAGAATCAATTTAGAAGAGAGGATTTAACTCTATCCTATACATGTGGAATGGATCTAGTTGGTATAAAGGCCATTTTAACATGTGAGCAGAGAGCCATTGATCAAAATTCAATGAGTTTAGTTCAACATAGGTGCATAGAGATACATAAGGAGATAAGGCTACAGGTTCATGGTTTGAGGTTTGAACTTTACAACTAACAATGGCATATAGGGCTATGACTCTGGTAATAGATAAGAAATCATCCCAGTTGGTTTTATGTGCAAACCTTATTTGAATTTGTTCTAAGATAGGCATATAAACTTCATTAGCTTGATAGGCTCTAAGGCTATTGGATGACCTAAGAGTCCAACCTTCAACTCTTAATAAACATATAGAAAATAAAGTCAAACATTAGTAGTAGAGAGTTGGAACTCTTTGGTGAGAAAATCTGCTAAACTATTTTGTGTTCTATTTATATATTCAGTTTTGAAAATCAAAATTTGCAAGAAAAAGTGCCCATTGAATAATTCTAGTATGAGCAACCTTATTTAAAGCTTTTGAACTAAGATATTTATCAGAATGCTTTAAATCACTGCATATTATAAAATGTGTTCCTTGAAAGAATAAACAAAACTTTTCCACCACTTTGACAATGGCTAATAACTCTTTATGAGTGCTATGATAATTAAGTTGTGCACCATTGAATTTACCTAAGGTATATTAATAGATTCTCATAACTCTGTCCTTTTGTTTTTTTAAAGAAGCTCCCCAAAATTCCTTAGACGCATCTATTTTTAAGATTAATTTGTCATCTATTGGAAGTTGTAGCTTTTGTAGGTTCTTACATTTTTCTTTTATGCATTGGATAGTTGTAGTATGTTTTGGCAACCATGAAGGAGCATTTTGGCTAAGCCTTTCATTAAACAGTTTCCTATCAACTGCAAGATGCTCATAGAAGCCAGAAACATAATTTATGCATCCTAAAAATCATTGCAGTTGAGTTTTATCATGGAGCTCATCGGGAAACTTGGCAATAGATTCTAAAATATGTTTTTGAAGACTAATTCCTCCATGTGCAACATCGAATCCAAGAAATTCAATTGATTCCTTACCAATTTGCATTTTTGCTGGGGATAGTACTAGTCCTGCATTATCTACAATCTCAAAAAAAATTTCAAGATGGATGAGGTGTTCATCAACATTTTTACTCATAATGAGTATGTCATCAATGTATACTAGAATGAAAGGATATGCCCCAAAAATACAATACATTTTTTTTTGAAATATAGATGGAGCTATTTTAATTCTAAAGAGTAATACTTTCCATTGATATAATCCTCCTAGTACAGTAAATGTTGTTTTCCACCTATCTTGTTCTTCTACCTAAATCTGCCAGAATTTGAACTTTAATCAAATTTTGAATATACATGAGTGTGGAGTAACCTTTGAAAAAGATCATCTTTACTTGGAATTGGATGCTAAACTACTTTAATAATTTTGTTTAGTGATTTGTAATTTACCACTAGGCATTTCTTTCTGCATATGATTTCTACTCTTTTACTTACAAAGAAAGCAACACAAGCAAACACACTTGTACTTAGTTCAATTAGATTTTTTTCTTATAACATCTTAATTTTTTCATAACATTCTTTTTTTAAAGAGGGTGGCATACCTATATGATGTGCTTTTGCTTAGATCTTAACACCATCTCTGAGTTCTATCCTACACCAATATGTCTTTTGTGCCTAAAAATAGTAGGATCATTTGAAGTAAGTGTTAAGAGATTATCCTATATTTCTACTAACTTTGTTTTGGATTTTTCAACACTATTTATTGCCCATGTACTAGTGTTTTCTTTAACTATTTTTAGAGTTTGGAATCGGCCATATGCATTGTTCCTAAGGAACTGATAGTTACCTAAACATATATAATTATGTCCTATTGTATAGGGTTCACATCTATTAAGATTATCTATACCTATTAATAAATTATACTTACTCATATTATGACAACAAACTATAAATTCTATTATTGGTCCATTTTGAACTTTAATAGGAATCTTGGCAATGTATTCTAAGGATGCCTTTTGTTTGTCAAACATGACAGGTTGGGTTTGTCTTTTGCCAAAAATGTGATGGAATACAAGATCATCTAGCTAAAGAGATTTCTGCTGCACTATCTATTAGTGCATATAGACTATAGAATTTATAGGAGCATAATTTTACCTAGAAAGTTACCAAGGGGAGTGCAGTTGATCTTTCATTATTATTTACTAATTGGATATGCATTGCTTTGGTTTCTTCTTTGTACTATTATCTTTGGCAACTATTGTATATACTTTTGTAATTGTTCAATTCTATATATGTGAGTCATATATTTTGGAACTTGTTCTATTGTTTGTTCATGTTGCTTTATTTCTGATTCTAATTGAGCTTCTACTTCTGTGTCAGATTCCAATGGCTGTGAGTTAGGGTACCTAAGTAATCTCTCTCTAAGATGATATTCTTTACTAGATAGTTCTTGTCTCTTATCATTTATTTTTTATTTTAAAGACATAATTCTATTTATTTCATTGATTAGGGTTATTTCTAGGTATGTTCTAATTGTCTTACTTCTATAAGAATGAGTTGGTATGTGAGGTCTTCACTGAATGGATCTAGAGTAGCTAATGGAATCTATGTGTGTGTAGATGGCATGATTGTTGGGCTTGGATCATGTTTAGTAGTGATGATTCTTTTGTAAAGTATGTCTATGAGAAAATATATTCATCACACAATAATACACATCTCCACCAGAGCTTTCTCTATCAATACTAAGTCCTTGGATACCTTCATCAACCCCCTTGGTAGAGAAAAGAAGGTCCTCATCAAAGGCAGAAGGCTTGGAGTATTCATCAAATTTTATGTAAAGATCTTTAGGTGCAAAGGATAAGAAGGATCTATGACATAATCATAATATTTCTCAGAGAGATTATAGTGCTCAATAAAATTAGCCTATTTGGGATGTTTATCCTTTTTTTTATCATTTATTAGCATAGTGATTACCCTTGCAAAGATAACACTTAATCTGATCACAAGGTAAGGGTTTCTTTCGACATTTAAAAATTCCTTAAAATGTTTGTTGCAGATGTGGATGGGATGGATGTTTGGTCTATGGAGGTCTAAGTTTTGGTTTCCATTGTTGTTTTCAACCTTTTCCTTTATGGCTCATACAACATTGTTTTGACCACTTATGCTTAGGGCATATTTTGGAGTAGAAAGACTTTCTTAATTTTGTGTTGATGTTTTTCATGACATATTAAGCACATATATCCTAACATAATTCTCTATTAACTTTAGTAATAAGTTGTCTTGTATAACTAAAAATAACATCCTCTAATGTCCTATTACATAGTTTGATCTCATGTTGATATTTTTATGCAAACGGTTTAGGCATTGCACATAGTAAATGTTCTTTGGCTGCATGATCATGTGCTAACCTTTCTTTATAGTATCATAATTCCATTTAATCCAAGAATTTGTTGACATCTTGGATATGATATAACTTGGTAGAAAAATATTGTTCACAACAATCCATTACCATATTTTCTTTATTATCTAATAATTCTTTCATAATGGCACTCAAAAATATGATGGTTGGGCTATTTAGTAATTTTTATTTAATATTATTTTCTATCTGATTCCACCATCTATGTAGATTCCCAGTGAAATTAAAAACTATGTTCTGGATAGTCTATCTAGATGAATTTTTATCTAATAAGACATGTTGGTCAAGAAATCTAGTGATCTGGTCTACAACTATTTGTCTTTCTTCTAGATATAAACCATCCATGTTAAACTTGGAAGCCCTTTGACTGATAGATCTGGAGGACATGTTTTTGTATTCTTGAGGGTCAGCTTCATAATAATCATGAGATTTAAGCATTTCATCTAAACCTTCATTTACTAAGAATTTTGGAGGTGGTTCTACATTACTAGTACCACAGGTGATAACCACTAGACCAACTGTAGATTCCTCATTCATATTGATCCTTCATTTTCCCTTTTGTACATACAAGTACCTAGGTCTATAATCTACTTCGAAGCTAGGGGAATCAATGTTGGTACTATAATTTGGAATGCCATGTGCAAGAGGTTTACCTTTATTGGTTTTTACCTCTTTTTTCCTAGGGATAGGTTTCTTTACTTCATAATAAATATTATTTAAGACTTGTTTGTTTTCTAATAATTTTGCCTCTATACCATAGGTTTGTCCCATAACATCACTTAACTTATCATTTGGCTAGTTTTGTAACCTAATGATGTTTGATGGCATGTCAACAGAGCATTTTTTATATAATTGGTAAATTATTTCTTTTGGCTTCTTTTCTCCTTTAGGTAGCTTAGATGTTTCTTCTAAGGTTGTGTTCATCCTTACTTGTAAAAGTTCATCACATTTTACACAATGATATTTTTTAGTATACTTGACTACAGATTTATGCGGGCAACTATTATGGATTTTAGTAGGTGTTGTATCAAGAGAAGAAATTATTTTGTCTAGACAATTTATTGGGTTGGCCAAAATAGTATTTCCTTTATCTTCGTGACTAGGTGTTTTCCCTAGAATTTTTTTCACATCATATGTGATTCCTAATTCTTTGAATATCCTTTTGAGGCTTTCTTCCTTTATTTATATAATAGAAGAAGATGAACTGCAAAAAGAACTTTGTCTATGTAATAAGGCTATTGGATCTGAGATTTTTGGGTGAAATCTTTTAGTCTCAGTAGTAGGTAATGATGGATCTATTTTAGTAAACCTTCGTGTCTTGAGATTTACTTTATAATATTTTCTTCCCAAGTTGTGCCTAGACCTTTTAGGGACCACGTGATTATAAAAATATTTAAGAGTATTATCTAGTTGGGAATACAAGATATGAATGGGTAAATATTTTGTATTGATACCAGTAACGTATTCTATGTTTTTTGTGCCACAAGAAATAAATTGTTCTCCAAAAGGGAGTAACATTTTAATGCTAACACTTTAAAATAGTTTAAATACTAACCTAGTGCCTATAGTAGAGTAAATACTACCTATTTGCATATCAATAAGAATGTATACTATAATCATTAAACTATTATGCAAGTGGTGGTCTCTTAACGATAGGGTAAAATTTGGTAAAGTTACAGCTAGGGTGTCTAAATCAAGCCTTCCTTTAGCTTGGGTGATGATTGCATCTTTGAATGAGTTAAATATGTGATCTACAAGGGAAATCCAATAAGGGTGATTCAAATGATAATTAAAATGTGGATGGATATGGATATCAATTTTAGCTACATGAATATAATTATATTCATCTACAATTCATTTATGCACCTCCCCCAGTGAAAAAAAGGATAAGGCCACTAGCCGAAGACCAGAACCACTAATCTCTAACTTACATTCAGAAAAATACATAGAACTAATAGATTCTAAGTAAGAAAGTTGAGAAAAAGGGTAGATTTCTCATTAGCTAGGAATAGAAGGAAGAGTAGAACTAGTAGACATAGAATAGAAAGAATAAATTCTACAAGCATAAGACGAAGTTCTTATACTTAGGAGAGAAATACTAGAGCCATCCATCTTGTTAGCAGAGAGCAACATTGCCTCATTGCGTGACTTATGAAGCCCTTCCCTCAGCATACACTACACAACTTACAACCGATGATCTACATGTGGACGCTTCCTACCTTCAAGAAATAAACTTGGCTCCAATACCACATGTTATGTTGGGTATTCTTTAGGTTGCCTCACATCTATTTAAGTTTCTTTACTGCCTTTTAAATTTCTTCATCATATTATAGGTAAATTTTAATTCTAGTTTTAGCCCAAAATATAATACCAATGGCATTTTGGAAGGGGCTAGATTGTCAATTCCTATTTTATAAATATAGAAGGCCCACCATAGTTCTAATGGCATCTGGAGGACTAGAGTATCAACTTCTCTTTTATCGTATCCATGGGTCATTATGTTTCCAAAATTGCATACAAAATTATTACCTAAAATAATTATATTTATAATAAATTCAATAAGGCTTAGAAAATGTAATTATTACTATACTTCTAGATAGAAAAGATGTAAGATATTTGGAAAATTTTTACCTTTCAAAAAATTCATATTTTTAATGGTATGCTATATATTATGGCCTTTGTATCAACACTTGTCTTTAGTATATGGAAATTATTTCTCCTTAATATCCTCTTTGTTGAAGTGATGACTCATTTTCACATTTTTTTATTTTTGTTTGAGTATTCAATTGCACAACATGCTTCGAAATGTACTGCTAGAATTTGCGATAACTTTCAACCAAACATCAATGATATCATTCTTAGTGTTCAACCTAGTTTGTCTACTTCTTTTCTTTGTATTTGGAAATGCTTTTGGCTTCTTGTTCTCTATTTTATTTGAAAGTTTCATTGTGTAGTTATTTTCAATAGCAAAAGCATAATTGTGATCTCTCTTTAGGAGCTAACTATCAAATTTTCAAAGATATTCCTTTTTAGTTACAAGTTGTAATGAAAGTTGAACAATTAATTTACTTCTTTTACTATTAATTTCTTTTTATTTTAAAGGCTCAAGTTGGTGAAGCTATCAGTTTTTGTTACTATTTATTAAGTATTTTTTATTAATGCTTTCTTTTATTTATAGAAATTTTTCTCCTTTTTTTTTAAACAAAAAATTGTTGGAATTATAAGTAGTAGGACAAATGTTTGATTCTCTTAAACTCCAAAGAGTTAGCTAATACAATTTATATTTCTGGAAAATTTAGAAAATGATCTAAATATTATTTTAAAAAAAGGATGCAATATAAAAGATACCCAAAAATGAAGGTTATGACAAGATTTTTCTAGGATATCAAAAATAGTAGTGATTTTGATAGTGCAATTGCATAAGGTTGTATCTTCAAAATTAATAAATCTTTGTACTAAATTTTTTTGCAAATATTGGCTTTCCAAATAATTAAGAATCATAGGAGAGTGTTGATAAATAAACAACATATCATCAATGTATGATCTATTACTCATTCTCAATTAGTTTTGGTAGTAAAAAAATTACTCAATTTGAAGAGATTATATTTTCCAAGTTTTATTTAACCTTCATGTAAAATTTATATTAGATGTAGCCAAGAATCTTAGTATTTCAAATGCTCTTAGAATCACTCAAAAATATTTAGAACTTAGAGAGATATAATGAATATAGTAGATGTTACTATTTTTGGAATATGAAGAGAACTTGTTGATTTGATGTAACCCCTCATCGTAGGACCCCTAGTATTATATTATATTTGTGGTAGACATATTGAGTTAATTGGTGCTTATGGGTTATGTGTACTAGGGGTTATGGGTTCACCTAGTTATATGCATTATTTTAATGATATTTTATTCTAAGATTTTATGATAGTATTCATTTTACCATCTTTATTATGAAATTTTGCATTATATCATCTTTTCTTTTCTTTTTGTGAAAGTTTGAAATATACCATCTTTATTTTGAAATCTTATATGATACCATCTTTGATGAGTGGCGAGGTACCCCTACACTCAACCATACGAATACGAGCATAACATGTGCAATCCAGTCAAACTCCACAGACTAAGTGCCTACATGCCTCATGGAACACTTAAGGTTAATTATTCGTTGTCTTCCCAGACTTACTTGTATTTGTCATGGTGTATGGTTAAGTAAGTCTAAGGTATATGATTTTTATATCTGCTTATGTTTTATCTCCTATGCTATCAAGGTGAAGGGTTAAGAGACTAATTGACTAACTCTGACTAATGAACTAAGTCTAAATTAACCTAACATCAGCATCTGTTCCCACTTACCGTACACACCCTAAACCAATGCAACTGTGGTTACCAAATGCTAGTCGTTGCTAGGATCACCACACGTAATGCACGTGCTCGAAGCAGTCATACTGAGGCACTTAACTAGGAGAGAAGGGTTGAGAAAGATTTAATTCCTAATAAAGCATGTAAATGATAAACAGTAAATAAAAATAAATAAATCCTAATTATACTATTCCATGCACTGCAAATTTTATCCAAGAAGCTCATCTTTATTATCGTACACAAACTTGTGATCAAGTACAATGTTTGCTCGAATAAGGATCCGTTCACTTTAGGACTCCTATTACGAGCACATGGAAAATATTCTATCTCTGGAGTGATCAATCTACCAGAGTTTCACTACAGTCTAAGCCTAGGATGAGGAAACAAGGGAGAGCCACCTCTTATTTATAGATATGACGGCACACCGCGATATCGCGTACGTGATATCATGAGGGATGCGATATTGCGAGGGATGCAATATTGCGGCCCATGCGATATTGCATCCCATCATACCCCCATGACTAAATGAAAATGTGTCCTCAAGTTCCTTACAATAATATCGAGAAGATATGGGATTATTGACTCAAATGAAACTAATGGGATGACATGTGAACAAATCATCATTACAAGACACAAAAAAACTGGTGTTCATGACAACAAGGGTGAACATCTTATTACATTGACATTAGGCCTCATTTGGCAGCTGAGAAAGAGAGAGAGAAAGAAGTGTTGCTGCTACCAATGCCAAGATTGCACCTTTCGTTGTCCATCTGTAAGTGTGCCATCGATCTTGCTTCTTGTATAGTTGCTTCAGTACTGCTCCATTCCAAGTGTTCCTTCCAGATCCCTTTCATTGTTGTATGATTGCCATCTGCACACACAACACAATCTTATATTAGTACGGGTAAATGAATCATCATGTAATTGATACCTTACTTCGGTGTAAGGTCTATTGGCTAGGTTGTGATATGGCTAATACGAATCTAAAGATATAATATTGATGACTACCGAAGGTGTAGGGGTTAGGAGAAAATCGAAAAAATTGGGTCTCGTACCCCCATGACTAATCGCGAACCTCCTGTAGCGTTAGAATGGAGAAAAAAAAAAGAATAAGAAAGATAGATAAAAAGGGACAACTATGACATTGATGAAATGGATGTCAAGATGTAAATGAACAAAATAAAATGGATTGCAAAAATTTTAGGAAAAAGAATTTAACTAATGCCCCAAATAGGAATGTCAGTGGGTCCTCCCCAAAGCAGGCTCATGCCCTTAATGCCCTGACAAACCCACATTCAAAGAGTCTGTAGGCTCTGGGAATGTCATTTGGAACAAGAGTTAAAATCTTAACCGCAAGAATTTACCATAAAGAAAATAATGTATCTACCAAAATATACACTAATGATACAACCAACAATGAGGTGAACAATGGAGAGAAGAGAATGGAATGGAATCCCAAGAACAAGGTGGTGTACAGCCCTTGTGTAGTTCATGATTAATGTGACGTGGTAAATCTCATTCCAAGTCTAGCCTCAAACAAACCACATCTAGAAACTTCACATCAATGCATTTGGCTAATTCATCCACTTGAATAACAAGAATGCTTCCCCCAAGAGCCACCACCATTTTGACGAAATGAATGAGGAGAGAAGGGGAAGCAAGAAGGGCCTTAGTTAGAGGGAACGTTTTAGTTCCATAACCAGTGCTTGTAGCCCAAGTGATTATTTCATCTAAGAGGTGTGCTTTGAATTCCCACATTTTTCTTCTTCTTCTTTTTTCTTTTTTTTTTTCTTTTTTTATTTTTTTTACTTTTTTTGTTTTTGTGTTTTTTTTTATGTGTGAGAATCACACCATGCAAAGACTTCTTATGTTTATTGACTCAGCTTCTCAATGATTGGGTGACATCGAAATGGTAATAAAACTCAAGAAGAAAACATCCAAGCACCCAAGAGAACGGCCAACACAAATGCATCAAGTTCCCTTGAAGTCACACCCTTTTCAGTCCTTGAGTCCTTCCTTAGTTTGAGAAGTTCCCCATCACCAATTCGTTAGAGTTCTTATATATGAAGGGATTATACATTTCCAAGCCGAGAGAGACCATAGAACTTGTGGATTGATGGATGAAGTGGACTCATTGCCTTCCATATCAAAAGAAGCATACCTTAGTGTCAACATCATGACTTAAAGGTAAAAACCAAACATTAGCAATCAATGAAAAATAGTTCATACCATCGAGAAGAACACTTATTGGGTGACAAACTTACAAGGTGGATCACACACACACACAAAATGAAAAAGTATAACGATGTTGTAAAAAAAAAACAAGAAAAGTTAAAGAAATTTGTAAAATAAAAATGTGTAAGACAAAAAGATGTAAAACAAAAATGTGTAAAAAAAAAACTTATAAAACAAAAATGTGTAAAACAAAAATGTGTAAAAGNCATGTAAAACAAAAATATGTAAAACAAAAACTTGTAAAACAAAAACATGTAAAACAAAAATGTGTAAAACAAAAATGTGTAAGACAAAAAACTAAAAAGAAGTGAGGGCCTCCAATGATTAGCATAGATGGCCATCTCCCCCATGACTGAATTGCAAGGGAGAGATCCAAAATAATGAATGCCTATTTAAATTTCATAAAAGTGCCCAACTTCTCCCAATTGATGTTCTTAGATTAAGGGATGGAAGTTGGCAATGCTCATATTCCAAGGTATCTATGCCTTCGTTTTTAGCATGAGTTGTTCCCCCAGTTTGTTCCATGCATATTGGGTTGCTCTTTCATTTAGCTATCAACCACGAGGTGTCTACTACTTGTGTGGTTTCTACATATAGGCACCTTTGTATTTGTGTTTCTTGGGCACACCAGTTATATGGAAGAGACGTCGAGCATTCCTTCATGTCATCACCCGATGAATCATTGTATGTGATGCATGGAACTTTCTTCTTCTCAATCTTTTCATAAATATTTACCTTAGATATCTCCAAGGAAAGATCACGAATCCCTAGGTACGCATCTATTGTGCTTAGCCATGGCCTTCCCATTATGATTGGAAAGTCCCCTTCGTTGTTGTTGATCTCTATCACCAGGAAGTCAGCTGGGTAGGACCAACCACACATAGTGGTAATAATGTCCTCCACCAATCACAAGGGAATGGTGATGGACTGGTCAGCCAGCTCTAGTTGAATGTTTCTCTTCTTAAGTTGGGGCAGGTTTTAGGCTTGACACATTTCTCATGAGATTAGGTTGACTCTGGAACCTAATTCAAGAAGAGCCTTATGTGGTTCGTTCCCGGTGATTTGTAGATAGATTAAGGGACTTCCAAGGTTAGATAGTTTCCTAGGAAGGTTTTCTACCTTGATCCAGTTCGTTATGGTATGCGTTAACATAACCGTATGTGTGAAGCTCTGATTTTGGTTTGAAGGGAGCTCCAAAGCCTTGTATGTTGGAGGAGTGATCACAGACTCAACCGCTTGTTGTTGGGAGATCTTGTCTAGGCTTTTGGTTCTGAAGAAGAATCTTCTCTTTTTTTGGTTATCAAAACCAGTAGTGAGTTGAATGTTTATAGCTCTCACAGCGTTACGTTGCTGCAGTTGAGTGGGGAGTTCCCTTTGCATTTTTGGATCAGGTTGTATGTGAACTACAGGTGGAAGAGGTGCGGACAGATTTGAAGGATGGTACATGTGTGGAGTATCTCCCGAAGGAGAAGGAGTCCTCCTAAAGTACTCTCGAACTTGGTAGTGACGTTGGGAAGTTGTGTGACTCATAGAGTCACTTGGAGAAACTGGCTACTGCACATAATAGCCATAAGGATTAGGTTTCTGGTAAGGGTACTGTTGTCTCAACGGTGGCATTCCCCATGACTGTGGGTATTTTCACTGCTGATGTTTCCCGATGGGTTGTGGTGGAGTTCCACTTGGATAGTACGTTAATGGTTGGTGGAACTGTCTTGGGTTACCTTGAGGATAAGGTAACCTTCGGGGTGTCTACCATTGGTTAGGTCTCAGGTTGAGTGCATACACTCCAGACTCTTGTAGATGTGAGATGATTGGACAACATCCCTTAGGATGATCATATTGGTAGATCTCACATCCATTGTCATTGTCTGTGTCTGAGTCCACAACCTCATCGAAGATACTTATTTTCCCCTTATCCTTCTTATGTGCAAGGCCTGAATCTCACCTCTTTTTCTTATCTTTGTCACTACTTCATTCCACCTTAGACTCCTCTACAATTTTCAAGATAGTTTCAAGTCTAGAGTCTAAGGAATCCCATAGTTGATCCACCTTAGCCAATACTTCTATTGTTATTTTTTGAATTAGCAAGGTTTTTCTGTTCACCAACTCTTCGAGTGGTGACTCATCCTCCTCACAACAAAATTTCACTCCCTTCTTCTGAAGGGAAGGATCACGGTTGTATTCTTCCGTACTTTCCCTTTTTCGTAGTTCACCTTCTTCTTTTGTTACTTGTTCCAACAAGTGATGTATCTCATGGGCTCTAAATTCTAATAATCTCCCTTGGGCATAAGTCCCAAGGGTTCTCCTAGTCTCATGCCTTAACCCATCTACGATGTGGTGAAGTTGGTCCCACTGTGCATATCCATGGCCCGAGCAATGATGTAACAATGCGTAGTAGTGGCTCATGGTAGCATCCAAGGGTTCATGAGTACCTTGCTTCCAT
>MNCI01008099.1:77031-132510 GCA_015680685.1 Gnetum montanum | reverse complement strand
CCCAGAGGTGGAAGGAGAGGGTGAATGATGTGAAGAAGGGGAAGAATAAGGAGAACCATTACCATGACGATGTTTCCTACCTTCTCTTTGGCTACTATAGCCCGGATCGTGATGATGATCTGAGTGCCCATCCTTGTCATGTATTGTTGTTCCCTCAGTGAACAGTTGGCATTCACGGGGATCAGAACTAGAGTTGTGTATTGTTGATCATAGGTTCTGATACCCCACCTCCTCACTTTCATTAGGAGGGGGAACATCTTTTGATAGAGAACCCATTATAAGTGGTTCACCATCTCCGATTTCACTTAGGATGTGCGGGACCTCCTTGCCCTTCAACAGTGTATGTTGGCTCTCCTTCCTTGAGTCCCTCATATGTTGTAAAGCCATGGGATGATAATCCCTCATGTCAAAAGTTTCCGCAACATATTCAGCGTAGAGCTGAGTCATGCCAATCTGTGCTAAAGCACGAAGGAGCATGTTGGGGACTGCACGATCCAGAGGTGACACAATGTTACCTTGCAAGTCTCTCTAGCACATCTGCTCATCCTGATGGAAGATAAAAGTAAAATTGGGAATATACTCATCGGGATGAGTATATTCCATGCTATATTATTGAGGAACTGGCAGATTTTGGTTGTGTTTTTTATTACTGACTGTCCTTTATATTATCCCTAGGTGGTGAATTTCTCTTATGAGAAGAAGAAATTGTTATTTAATTTGGTGTGCTAATTAACCGTTATATAAATTTTTCTTTTAATTAACCCTAAGGTTCGTTTAATCTCCCAACGATGTGAGTGATTTCCTATGTTCTACTTAGTGCACAAACACTTAGTCCCCAGCAACGGCACCAATGATGAGTGGCGAGGTACCCCTACACTCAACCATACGAATACGAGTGTAACACGCGTGATCCAGTCGAACTCTGTAGAATAAGTGCCTACACGCCTCATGGAACACTTAAGGTTAATTATTCGTTGTCTTCCCAGACTTACTTGTATTTGTCATGGTGTATGGTTAAGTCTGAGGTATATGATTTTCATATCTTTTTATGTTTTATCTCCTATGCTATTGAGGTGAAGGGTTGAGAGACTAATTGACTAACTCTAACTAATGAACTAAGTCTAAATTATCCTAGCATCAGCATCCATTCCCACTTACCATACACACCCTGAACCAATGCAACCATGGTTACCAAACGCTAGTCGTTGCTGTGCGTAACATACATGCTCAAAGCAGTCGTACTGAGGCACTTAACTAGGAGAGAAGGGTTGAGAAAGATTTAATTCCTAATAAATTATGTAAATGATATATAGTAAATAATAATAAATAAATCCTAATTAGCTTATTCCATGCACTACAAGGTTTATCTAAGAAGCTCGTCTTTATTGCCGTACACAAACTTGTGTTTAGGTACAATGTTTGCTCGAATAAGGATTCATTCACTTTAGGACTCCTACTGCAGGCACATGGAAAATATTCTATCTTTGGAGTGATCAATCTGCTAGAGTCTCACTGTGGTCTAAGCCTAGGATGAGGAAACAAGGGAGAGCCACCTCTTATTTATAGATATGACAACGCACCGCGATATAGAGGGGGATGACGCAATATCACATATGCAATATCGCGGCCCATGCGATATTGTGTCCCATCAATCTTTTTTCTAGACAAGAAGTAGGAGTAGGAGTAGAAGAAAGAGGAGAATGAGATAGGTTTCATTAATCTCATTAATTTCTTTTAAAATCAACCTGAGGGTTTTATGAGTAAGAGCTTTTTTTGAAAATAAATATTTTTTTTTCCAAAATAATTTGAAGATTGTGTTATCACATTATTACAAGCCATACAAAGAAAATCTTATACTACAATAGTTGTGACTGAAATCCTAATCATAGAATGGAAAATCATTTTTCTCAAACTTGCATTAGTAGATGATATTTTGCAGCAAAATAAAGAAATATTATGTCAATTATCAACTCCTGAAGACAAAGTTGAAAGGAAAAAAGAGATTAGTTCTACATAAAAGGATAATGAACAAATTCTATAAAAATTAATATTTTTGGTATCTAAGCTTGAAGAAAATCATAGTGTACTTAGGAACTTAAGGTCTACAAAATTCAACTGGATCACATGTGAATGCTTGTGATTTGTATGGTTGGGCATAGGGGTACCTCACCACTCATCGTTGGCATCGTTGCTAGGGACCTTTTTTTGTTATGTGCACTATCTAGGACTTAGTGAAAATTATTCAAAATCATTGGAATGAACCCTATATTCATATCATACTTTAAAATAACTACAAAAATTTTAAAAAGCACACTGCATTTTTATTTTCTAAAACAAGATGTCTTCTTTATATAGGAGTGATTCTCTACCCAACTTTGATGGAGTACATCAGTAGGTGTCCCAACAATACAGAGTGATATATGCTCATCCTGATGACTATGTATTCAATTTTACCTTTATCCTACACCAAGATGAATTGCTACATTGGCATGACATGGAGGGCAACATTGTGTTTCCCCTTGATCAATTTTTTCTTGCGATGCTTCAACAAACTCTTATATGGTTAGGTCTTTAAGGAATTCATGCTGAGTATGTTGTGCAAGATTGTGATGCCAGGGACTATCATTCCATTAAGGCATAACATCTAAGGGATTGATAGCTAGAACACTACTATGAATCTACAAAGGGAAAGTGGTTCAATGATTCCCCATACTTGTTGTACTAAGAAGATGGTGGAGAACCCTTCTTTGAGGATTTTCCATTCAACAAAACTCCTCTCTTTGACTTCAGTGAAGGAGGTCAAAGCTAAAACTAGTAGTCCATGATCCATAATCTGGGTTTTGGCAAGAATGTATTGAATGATAAAGGGAGATCCAAAGAGGCAAGTTAGGGTAAGGATGTAGATAAGAAAAAAGATCATGATCATGGCTACGACCATCGAAGAGGGGGTGGTGCTAGTCCTCCTTCCTCACCTTTATCATCATCTTCTTCCCCTTTTAGCTCTAAACATGACTATAGGGGGCATGATCATGATGGAGGCAACTAATGGGATCAAGATGATCAAAGGGACCAATAGATAAGTCAAGACCTAGGGCATGGGCATTCAAGAGAGACCTGCCACCATGAATGAAGGGGTAGTAGAGGGCATCATAAGCACAATAATCATAGCCTCGATGAGCCTTTACTTGCTAACCAAAGTATGCTAAACACTGTAGAGGTAGTGTAAATTCATACAAAGCACATTAAGTATAGTCAGATCAAGAGGCTAGACATGAACAATATTCCTAGGTTCGAACAAGGATATAACATATATCCACAAAGCCATCTTGAAGATTTCCATGATGCTTGTGCCTCGCAAAATATAAAAAAGATTGGCAAAAGCTTAAGTTTTTCTCTGAGACACTCATTAAAGAAGCAGAAAGCTAGTACCATTCCTTAGAACCAAAATCCATCAGATGATGAAGTACAATTCTCAAACTATTCAATGACAAGTATTACATGTACTCCTGAGTCTCCAACATGAGGAGGTAGATCCAAGGATGGAAGCAAGCAACACATGAATCCTTGGATGCTGCCATGGATCGATACTATTCCTTATTGCACAGATGTCCTAACCATGATTATTCTCAACTAGAACAAATTTTCCACATTATAGATGGGCTCTGATTAGAAATGAGAAAAGCTCTTGGCATCTATGCCCAAGGGTGATTATCAAAATTAAGAGCCCATTAGATCCAAAGGCTGATTGAGTAGGTAGCAAAAGAAGGAAAGTTAAGAAAACATGAAAGTGCATAAAAGTAAAACTGTGATCCTTTCATTTACAAGAGGGAGGTTCGATTTTTTGATAGTGAGGAATAAACATCACTTGATGAGATGATGAATTTTAAGACCTTGTCGATTTAAAAATGCATCTTAAAAATTTTAGTTAAGGTAGATCAATTATGGGACTCCATGGATAGGAGATTTCAAGCTATCCTAAAAATTACTAAAGATTTTAAAGAACAAAGTAGTGATTGTGATCACAGAAGATGCAAGGAAGCTAAATGTGCCAATCAAAGGGATAAGGAAAATATTTCTACAGTAGAAAAAGTTGCAAAGACTTAATTTGATGATGGTGGTGGATGTGACATTTTCCAATATGAACATCCTAAAGGATGTTGATCCATCATTTCACACTTATAAGAATATGGGGTGTACACTTTGAATCCATGACTAACAAGAAGGCAAACACCTAAAAGATTACCTTATCCTTAAGGCATTCCCAGGTAGTTCCATTAGCAATAATAGTATTATCCAAGTGAAACTCCACTGCAATCATATGAGTAGTATCAATAGTGGTAGCAACCATGGTCATGGGTGTTGGCATCACCAAGGTAGCAATAACCTTACAAACAACCTAATCTATATGGGTATTACATTTAACAACCCCTATCTCCACATGACTCTTCCAATCATGTTTCTACATTACAATCTCACTATGCCCCTCCTGACTATTATCAAACTCATTCTCCACATGCAAGTAGGGATATCATTTTTTATCCTTATCCTCCTCCTATTACTACACATATTCCTCCACCCTCAACATAGCTACTACCTACTCCATCTATGTAGGGTGGACTTCTAGCCCAACCATAGCAATGCAATGCTACTAGGGCCCTAATCTAAAACCGATTCATCAACCAGGTGGTTTAGGTAATAGATCATGGAAAAGGCCTTTCTTTTGATCCAACAGTCCACATAAGCCCTCACATATACATGTGAATGGAAGCCATTCTTCTCCATCTTCCTCTATATTAAATTCCTTCAAGTCCCCTTTAATTCAAATACTTCCAAGGATCCATACTATTATGCTCACTCATGCTATATCCAATTGGATTAGTGTTGGGAACCTTTCTAGAAAATTAGTTAATCTTGGGAGTCCTCTTATTTATTTACAAATTACTAGGAATGAACCATGTAAAGCTCATCTTGATTCAAGTTTTGGTGTGAACCTAATTTCTCATAAGATGTATACTGCATGGAACCTGCCCTCTCTCAAGAAGAGCAATATTAGATTAAAACTAGTAGACTAGTCCATCACTATTCCATTGGGACTAGTAGAAGACATTATAACTACTATTTGTGGGTGGTTGATCCTATTGATTTCTTAGTAATTAAGGTGAAGAACTATGAAGGGGACTTCCCAATCATCATGAAAAGAGCATGGCTAAGCATTGTTGATGCAAGAATGGGCATTAGAGATCTTTCCCTAGAGATATCTCGTGAAAATGTATTCAGAAAAATTTAGAAGAACCAAGTTCCATGCATTGCGTAGAGTGATACAAGATGCAATTATGTGCAAAAACTCTAGTTTGTAAAATGAGCATCCATCTTCACATGCAATCAGCATGCACCTGAAGCTGATAGTCAAGGGTGTCTGTATGCAGTAGCCACAAAATAAGAGGTTAACCAGTGGCTAACCACTGATTTTGAGACTAGCACACTTTGCATGGAACTTATTGAGAGCTTGACATGTGCTTATATTGTAGGCATGGATAAACTAAATCAAGTTCATCACCAACTCTTTGATAATGCTAATGATGATACCTATTGGGGAGAGTTGAAAATTCCTAAAAATTTCAAGGAAGAGACCCTTGAATTAAAAACTCTACCTACCAGCATGAAATATGTATTTTCAAAAACTAAGAAGCCTATAATAATTAATGCAAATCTTGCTCTTAAATAGAAATAGAAGTTGTTGGATGTGGATGAAAAATAGTCAATAACCTTTTCTTGGTCATATCTTGAACTCATAGGGATTGATCCTAGGATATGCTAGCATCACATCTACACTAACCCAGCTATGAAGCCAAAGAGGTAGCCACAGAGGTGATTGAACCCCAAATTGAAGCAGATTGTTAAGAAGGAAATTGAATAGCTCCTCAAGATAAGGTTTATTTATCCCATTGCGAATAGTGAGTGGGTAAGTCCACTTGTGATTATGACAAATAAAGGTGGCAAGTGGTAGGTCTACATAAATCTTTAGCTATTAAATATGGCAACATTCAAGGATCATTTTCCATTGTCATTTGTTGATTAGGTGTTAGACACCATATCTGGGCATTGCTACTATAGTTTTCTAGATGGTTATAGTGGCTATAATCAAATCCAAATTGTGCTAGAGGACTAGGAAAACACAACATTCATGAGTCCTTGGGGGACCTTTGCATATTGTAAGATACCTTTTGGTCTATGCAATGCTCCTACTACATTGCAACACCTACTACTTAGCATTTTTCAATAGCATATTAGTAGTGGAATGGAAGTCTTCATGGATGGCTTCTCCACCTATGGAGCCACATTTGAGCAAGCCTTGGACCACCTTGAGAAAGTGCTAAAATGATGTATGGAAACAAACTTGTAGCTCAATTGGCAAATAAGTCATCTAATGGTCGAAGAGGGCATTGTGTTGGGGCACAAAATTGCATAATCAGGAATTAAAGGTTAACCCTAAAAAATAAGGATCATCCAAGGAATTACCCACTAACCAAAAATCATCAAAGATGTTTGGTCATTCCTTGGACACACTGGCTACTACCAACGACTCATAGAAAATTTCTCTAAGATTGAAAAACCATTGGTTAAGCCAACAAAGAAGGATGTTCCATTTTTCTAGACCAAGGAATGTGAAAAAACATTCCAAGTACTAAAGGAAAAACTTGTAGAAACTCTAATTCTATAAGAACTTGACTAGTCTAGACCATTTCATGTTATGATGAATGCATCAAATTATGCCTTGGGAACTATGCTTACTTAGTTGGATGACAAGAAACATTCATATTACATCCACTGTGCAAGCTAAAGTGTTGTGGATGCACAACTAAACTACAACACCACAAAAAAGGAATTGATAGTAGTGGTGTTTGCTCTAGAAAAGGTTAGGCATTAAATGCTTGGATACAAAGTGTTTGTGCATACAGATCATAGTGCCATTTATTTCTTCATGAATAAGCCAATGGTGAGCCCCCTTATCATACAATGACTAGAGAGCTTACAATAATTCAATCTTACGATGGTAGATCAAAAAGGAACTAAGCATGTGGTTGCTAACCACTTATCTTATTTGTGATTGGACTACAAAGAGGAGGATGATCCACTATCTGATCTATTTTTTGATGAACTCCTTTTTTTGGAGGCTATAGCTAAATTATTGCCCACTGAGCCTAAATGGTACAATGGCATTTTCACCTATCTTCTCACTTAAGAGATTCCACAAGGATTTCACCACCAAAAGAAATAATAGTTTCTTCACCAAATAAAATAATTCATGAAGATCAACAGACAACTCTACAAGGTGTGCACCAATGGCCCGGTTCATTGGTATGTCCCTAATGCTAATCAACTGTGCATTCTCTAGGATGCTCATGAAGTCCTTGTGGGGGCCACTATGCTAGGAGATGCATAACCATTAAAATATTGATGGCAATGTACTATTGGCCAACAATCTTTAGGGATGCTCACCAATTTGTCCACTCTGGTGAATGTTTCCAATGAGATGGTGGAATGATTGCTCGAATGGAGAGACCTTAATAGTGGATCCAACCACTAGAATTCTTTGACATTTGGGGCATTGATTTTATGATCCCATCATGCTCATGTTAAATGGAAAGTCCTACATCATAGTTTTTGTTGACTATTTTATGAAATAGGTAGAAGCAATAGTCATCACTGACTGTACATCTTCTACTACTACTCACCTTGTACAACAAAATGTTGTAAATAGGTTTGGTGTGCCATGTGCATTAATTTTTGACAATAGAATCCACTTTATAGGCACTGCCTTTTGGAAGCTTATGTAATTCTTGAAGGTTTAACATAAACTAACAACACCCTACCACTCTAAGCCAATGGTTAAGCTAAGGTTACAAATAGGCAAATCACAAATTTCCTAATGAGAACTATTAGCAAGTATAGGAGGGACTAGAGTACAAAATTCAATGATGCCCTTTGGGCCTACTACTCAACATGAAAACTCCTTATATGTTATTCTTCCTATGATTTGGTATATGGAAAATTACCAATACTTCCTATTCAATTCAAGGTTCATACACTTTTAACAACCTATGTCCTTAACCTTAACTTAAATCTAGCACAAAAAGAAAGATTAATTAACCTTAAATTGCTAGAAGAAAATTAATTGGTGGCCCTATCATCTAAGCAGTTACACAAGGCATTCAATAAAAGTGCTATGATCTTAGAATTAGAAAACTCAAATTTCAATCATGCTTAATTTTTTGGATCTCTTTCTTGTAACTTAGTTGTAGGGAAGATGACNCTAGCTAGGTATAGTGTGGTTTGCTTAATGTGGACATGTGCTATCTAGTAATTTGATTATTGGTATTTGGATTCTCGCTTTGAATCTTGTTACTGATAACTAGGACATGGTTTCTTTTTCATGAAATAGGTAGTGAGTCCACAACATCAACCCATCCACAAACTCTATGGTTTTTCTTATTCTAGAAATATGAGGTCCCTTTTTCATTATTAAAATTTTAACAAATTTCTGACCTTGGTAGTTCCTGAATTTGGAAAGGATTCAAAGGTTTGAACAAGGTATGACTTCAAGGGAACTCAGTATCCTTTGTACTTTTCTACTTGGATGCATGTGTGTTTTCATATATTTCTTAATTCCATGTCGACTAATAATAAGAAGTTGAATAAGTCTTTGCATGGTTTTCTTCCCATCATCATCAAAAGAAAGAAAAGAAAAAAAAATGAACACCTTAGAAAACATAAATGGGCTACAAGCACTGGTTATGGGACTAGAAAGACATGTTACCCATACCTAAACATCCTCTCTAACTAAGGCCCTATCTCACTTCCTACTTCTCTTTTCTTCCTTAATAAGGAATGCTGGTTGTTCTATGGGAGCACTTTTGTATCTCAGTCGGGTGGACTAGTCTTAGAGTGGTAATGCGATGTCACTAAATGTGGTTGATTTTGGTCTAGACTAAGGATGGATTTTATTAGGTCATTTAACCACAAAATTCACAAGAGACTTCATGTGACCTTAATCAGGAACTACATTCCACTCTCTCTCTCATCCATCTATTTTTTTCATGTCTCACCTCACTACTAATTTCATGTTCTTGTTCACTATCTTGGTTTAATGTGTCAAAATTCATAGGTAGTTTCTTTCAGGTTTTTGTATTTAACTTTCCATAACCATTAATAATCCATGGGGCCCACAAACTCCTCAATTTGAAATTATGTAAGGGCAATAAAGGGCATGTGCCTACTTTGTGAAGAATCCACTTGCATAACTTTTTGTCAGGTTAGTTAAGTTCTTTACGCTTAGACTTTCTCACAATCAAATCCTTTTGTGTGTCCCATCAATGACATCCAATTGTGTGCATCTTCACAACATTTTTTAGTGAAATCCTCTTTTTATTATTTTGAATTATTTAATCCTCTTTAAGAATTTCATCATGTTTGGAATTTTTAGAATTTAACAATTGACTACTTATTCATTTCACCCTATTTTTTAGCCTTCCCGCTAACACTATTAATGAAATCAATCCACCATAATCACAACCTAGCCAAGTGTAACTACCAATGAGACAAGGTACTTAAAAGTTATACATTACACATTTCACACTAATCTATAATTTTTTTGTGATTGTCGTGGGAAGTGTGAACTGGACACAAGATTATCTTCATCAAGGAAGATATAGAAACAACATGCAATGAGGACCCTTCATGATCATTGAATCTTCTCCCTCACTCTTTAGCTGCCAAAGGAGTTAGATGTTAGTTTTATCCAAGGTGTTCAATTCTATTATCATGAACATCCAATTTTGTAAGAAATTATAAATATGTATACTTGGGCATTTAGAATCTATTTGTTCCATCTAATTCAATTTGCATATCAGTTAAGAATCTTATACCTTCCTAATATTTTGTAAGGAACTTGTTTCTCCTCTTGTTTACTCAAGGATGAGTTTTCATTTAGTCATGGAGGTATGATGAATCATATCTTGTAGTGCTCTAATATCACGTATCTAATATTGGAGCCTTGATATCAAATACCCAATATCAGGCCCCAAGATGCGATGTCAAATATCTAATATCACAGTGTATGTGCCAACCTATGNACCAACTCATCTCATACTTTAAATTCTATGATATACAAAATATTTGCAATAGAGGATAAAGGGAAATCAATAAAGACATATCTTGAGATCTTATAAAAGTGAATGCAATAGAATGTGCAATATGTATAAGATCATTACAGATGAGAAGGTCTAGAGGTTTTGTCTATTCCAAACATTGTTCTTATATTTTATTAATATTAATATTTTTAGAGTATTAAAGCAAAGAATGATCTAAATCAATGCTTATGTCACCATTTTAACACTGTTACTAAATAAGTTCAATTTGCTAGGAGTCTACTCTAGCATTAAAATCTCTATAAATAAAAATAGTTTCTTCTATTCTAAAATCTATAATATCTATTTCTATATGTTGAAAAAGATAGTTTTTAGATAGACAGATTATTTTTGAATATAGTTTCTCTAGGGGTAAAATAACAAAAGCCAAGAAAAGCATAACATGCTAGTGATGAATTTTAATCCAAACATATTACCTATGCTCATCTATCTTATGTAGCTACACAAATTACTTCAAAGAATTTCTAAGTAAATAATTCCTCTAGAGGGTCTTCCTCTTCTACACTCTTTAATATTCTTTATAGAAAATTTAATAAAACCTAAAATAACCAAATCCTTAGATCCCTAATTTTCCAATGTTTCTACTAAATCAAAAATATCAAAACAATCAAAGAAACCAATACTATTTACAAAATAAATTTTTTTTGCAATGCCACCATCAGTATCAATAAAACCATAACATAAAAATCATATATGTTTTTGGAAAATGATTTTTGAATATTTCTTATCTATAATAACTACCACATTACTAGCATTCAAATATGGAATAAAGTACTTATTACGTGCAACTTTAACTTTTTCTCATTTATCAACTCTTTTTGCAAGTTCCTTATGTGTGTGATCTTCATTTATTTCAATCTTGTTCCTATGATTGCTCTACTTAAAGTGACTACGATGCCTCTAAATAAACTCTTTATCTTCTCCATCANAATATGTTTGGATTAAAATTCATCACTAGCATGTTATGCTTTTCTTGGCTTTTGTTATTTTACCCCTAGAGAAACTATATTCAAAAATAATCTGTCTATCTAAAAACTATCTTTTTCAACATATAGAAATAGATATTATAGATTTTAGAATAGAAGAAACTATTTTTATTTATAGAGATTTTAATGCTAGAGTAGACTCCTAGCAAATTGAACTTATTTAGTAACAGTGTTAAAATGGTGACATAAGCATTGATTTAGATCATTCTTTGCTTTAATACTCTAAAAATATTAATATTAATAAAATATAAGAACAATGTTTGGAATAGACAAAACCTCTAGACCTTCTCATCTGTAATGATCTTATACATATTGCACATTCTATTGCATTCACTTTTATAAGATCTCAAGATATGTCTTTATTGATTTCCCTTTATCCTCTATTGCAAATATTTTGTATATCATAGAATTTAAAGTATGAGATGAGTTGGTGGAATCATGTCATCATCATTTAGATTTTCTATTACAAATCAATGTATTTCATGATATTGAAAATAAGAAACAAAATACCAAATTAGAATGACATTAGAGGCTAAGAAAATATGAGGTGGTACAAAATTAGTGGAACGTTGAAGGACATGTTAAGGAGTTATAGAAAATATTATTTATGGTAGCTAAACAACTGACTAATAATTACTAGACTCATGTTTAAAAAATTGATTTGATGATCATTGTGTGTCTGCTAGAAGGGACATTAAAACAACTAATAGAAATCAAAGACAACATTTGATTAGGCAATACAAATGCATAATTAAAAGAAAAGAAGAAAATTTTCATCTAAGAATAATAACATTTTGTATATATGATATAAAAGGAGCCTAAAAGTTTTTAGAAATATTTTTAGGCCATAGTCTCTCTATCGCTTAATTTTTCTTTCATGAAGTTTGTGCACTCTATAATAATCTCCTTCTGAGAGAAGTTTTTAATTAGTATTTTAATTCTTAGCATGATTTTATTTAATTTTCTATGAATGTAGTCATATAAGACATTAATAGATTGACAACTAGAAAAGCTATTAATTCTGATAGTTTGTATGATAAATTGGTTAAATGGATAGGGACTTATATTCATAAATAAATTTAACATCAACTAAAATTGATTATGAAGAATGGCTTGAATTAATAATGGAAAGTCAACAAGGTAGTACTTTTATATAAAAATGTGATAAAATAATTTAAACAACTATTGTATGATAATTGTATGTAATATTTTTGCTAAGTTATTAGGAACTACTTTTGAAAAACGATGTAGCACTTGGTAGATGATAATAACATAAAAGCAATGTGTTAGGCTAGTTTCAGGTAGAACCATTTCACAATTGACCATCTAGTTATACTTATATATTGTATGGAATCTATAAAAAATGCTAATAAAAAAATTTTTATTTATTTTCTTGACTTTACAAAAGCATATATTTTAATGATTTGTTAAAATTTATAGTTATGCCTAAATAGTTTAGGCATCTTAACAAAGTTGATGATAGTAATACAAAAGTTATATGAAGAAGTTATCATTGAGCTTAAAGATAAGGATTCATGAGAGAAGTTTTAAATTCAAAGCTATATTAAAGTGAAACAACAATGTCCTTTATCCCAAACTCTTTTTAACCTCATTATTAATGAGTTACGACTTTGGATCTATGTAGAAAATCATAAGCATGCTATCAAAATTAGATCCCATGTACTGAACTTACTTCTTTATGCAAATGATGGAACTTTAATTTCTACTTCTGAGAAAGGTATGTAAAATATGTTGCAACTTTTAGAAAAAATTTATTTTATTATGGCCTTCAATTCAATATAGAAAAAGAATGATGATATGGTATACTTGAAATACACATTATAATTTTAGTTTTGGATCTAGAAATATAGAAATAGTGAACTCTTTTATATTTTTGGGTCTCCATTATGTAAGTAATTATAAATAGAATAATTGTTTCAAGGAGAGAATAGCACAGGGAATTAAAGCACTAAATGCTATTCAAAACAAATGCAAATCATTAGGATTATGGAATTAGAACATTAGAAAACAAAATTTACAAGTTATTATTTATCTTACATTATTGTATGGGTGTATTGTATGGGGGTTAGCCCTTACTGCATAAAATTATCAAGCCACTAGAAGGATGTAAAAAATGTTTTTATTAAATGAATTAAAGATGAAGATACAAACACCTTATCATATGTTACTTTTAGAATGTGACTTACTCCCATTAGAAGCTAAAGCTCTTTGTTAATTCATTAGCTATATTTACAAACTAGTAGAAACTAAGTTAAATTTTCTATAGAAGCTCTTGAAGATACAAAAGAACAAGAATGGTATTTTTAGTGAATACAATGGCTAAAAATATGTAATCTCTCATTGGAAGTAGTACAACATAATACTAAACACATATGTAAATTACTTAAATAGCACATGCTTAGAAAAATATGATCAAATGTGAAAGGAAAGAAAAAATTTTACGTAGAGCACACTAGAGATAATCAACTTGATTCAAAATTTTCCTATCTTATAACTAAATTCAAATTAGATCTAACATCTTAAACAAAAATTTTCATTTAAGTTCAAATTGACTTGAGATAGAAAGTGAAAGAAAAATTAATCTTTCTATAGAAGAACTTACATGTAGGATTTACGGATCATCAACTCTTGAGGATGAGTACCATGTTTTTTCTATTTGTCCTTTAACTAATAATTTTTATTAAAAATATAGTATTATAGAGAAAAACTTTTATGAATTTTTTTATACATCGAGTAGCACTTAGCCACTTCGTTGAATCTATATTTATTTTCTATAAGATGAGTGTTCTTTCTATTCAATAGATCATTTTCTTGTCTATGGATGTAATAAAATATTTAGTTTTAATTAATTATGATACCATGATTCTACACACTAATCTTGTTAGATATGTATTAGAATATTTGTAGCTAGCAAATTAAGAAGGTTATGGGAGAAGACTAAACATCAAGTAGGTATGACCTTGAACTATGTGCGATAACTATGCATTATGAGTATAGTATCAATGTTATTTAACTAATCATGTTATGAGGCCATGATGTTTGCATGTCATCCATGTTATGTTATGAGATTAGATGGCATAATTTTATGATATTTATGTAGTTCCATTATTATGTGATGAATAATTTATGATGGTTTATCAATATCTAGATTAGATGTTGTGTAAGCGTGTTATGGCATGTGGGTTCTTTAATATATGTTGGGATGGAGAAAATGAATGGAAAACCTTAGAAAAAATAAAATCATAAATAAAATAGTTTTTATTAGTTTTAAATAAATCATTAAACATTTTTTCTCATTTCTTCTTCTAATCATGCATCTTGGTTTTCTATTTCCTTTCTTCTTCTTCTATGATTTCTCAACCTAATTTAGTGATTTATAGGATATTTGGAAGCTAGTGCTAGGTAGGCTATAGTTAGGAAGGCTTGCTTAAAATTTTAAAGGATTCAAAATTTCATAGGAAGAATTTTTATGCTTTGGTTTGTGGCTTCTAGGTTTTAGTAGGATTACTAGCTTTTAAGTAGGATTCTTGGTGGTGATTCCTTAGAGCATTAGCTATTGGGAAACATGTGTTATGTATTTTATGTTATGTTTTAATTGTGTGTTATATGCATAATTCATGTAAAATCACATCATAAGAATGTGTTAGTATCATGATCCCTTAGAGCACAAGATGCTAAGAATAGGTGTTGTTACATGTCATGTGTGTGTGATAGAGGTTTAGTATTTAGTGGGTTTTATGGTTGATAACTTAAATATGACTATGATGTGATGTGATATGTATGTGTGGTGCATGACATAAGATGTACTAACTATATTGTAGGTTTATCAATGACTTCCCCACACCTCACCTTTAGAATAGCATTATACTTCACATCTGCAAAGGATGTGTAACAACTTGTACTTAGTCAAATACTAATCCTCATATTTGGAGGTAATGGAATTGGAAGCTTAGGAGGCCAATAGGTCCATGGGAGGTGATGGATGCCTTGGTTTTGTATTTGTGTGTCTTCTAGTAGATATCTTTACATGTGAGATGGACGCATTTGCAAATGGTATGGGTTTGAACTAATTGTGAGCTATGACTTTTTATGTATAATATTTATATGATTTTTATAGTGGTAGAACTTGTGTTGTTCACATAGACTAATGTAGTAATGTTATATGATATGTGCTTACTATGTACCAACCTTAAACATGCTTTTTATGTAATGTATTGTTAGAGGATGATGGTATATTATGTTGGTTTTGTGCATGTAGCATGCTTATTTGATCATTTTCTTTGGAGATTCTTATAGATTGATTTATAATCTTTTGCTATGTTTAATGATTTACTTATGTGATCTAATGATTCAATATACATGCTTTGTATTATCATTTAGTTCCTACCTAAGATAGGCCTCGGTTGAATATCAGTTTGATGGTGATGAGATTTTACTAATGAATTAATGATAATAATAAGAAATTGGAAAATAAAATCATGTTTTATTCATGTAAGTTAATTACAACATAATATGTCTTTATTTTTATAGGCATTTGATGGGACATGCCTTTTTGCATGTAAAATAAGCTAGGATTTAAGGAGACTTATGAGATTGAGATTATTATTTAGTTTTATTCACTCATAAATATTTCAATAAAATGGAAAATTACATGGATTATTTTTTATCTTATTTTTTTTCTTATCCTAAAGGATAAGCTTTTCATGATTTTTTGTAAAAATGAAAATCTAAAAGGTATTTCCAAAACCATTAACAATGAGGTATTAGCCTAGTAGTAAGACTTTTGATTTGAAAACTCTAAGTCATAGGTTCAATTCTGGTGGGTAATACTAAGTTATAATTTTCTAATTAGACTATATATCTTGGGATGTACCTATATTAAACTTATTTTAGGGTTCTAACCTCATCCAAACCCCATGCCNCCCTTCCCTACGCCACCCACCCACACACATACACACAATTGCAAAAATAATTAGGCTTTTTTTAGACTCTAATAATATGATATTATTTAAATTTATTATTTATTATTTATTTTTTAGGGATTTGACATTTGTCAACTCCCTTCCTCCCCTTGCCTAGCAATCCATCCTTTTAATTTATAATTAGAGATATTAGCCTAGTGAAAAGATTTTTTATTTGGAAATTTTTAGTTATGGGTTCAATTCTAATTAGTAGTATTAATAAACCCTAAAGTCACATGCTCAATTTTAACATAAATTCTATAAAAGAAATTTCAAAACTAGTGAGATTTAACAAATTCAATAGAATTTCAATGGACATAAGTAAAATTCAATTTTAGTTTCATTTTGTCATATCCTATAGGATCATCATAATACCAATGGCATTTTTTGGAACTCTTAATTTACCATATTCATTAATTCACCATAATTCCAATGGTATTTATATCATCATCATCATCATTCTGGCCTTGTCCCAACAAAATAGGGTTTACTACATGAGTTCTTTCTCATCATTCACCTCTATGAAGAGCTAAATCTTTATTTCTTTGTAAGCAATTGCCCATTTTCAATAACTATAGGCCTTTATGGCTACTACACATTACATCTAGGGAATTCCTAGCATCTGAAAAATTTGAAAAAGGAAAAAAAGGAAATTCATCTATTAGATTTGGCATGGTTTTATATCCAATAATGGCATTTGTACCATAACTTAAAATTCTTATATAGATTTAGTTATAAAATTAAAATTAGAACTAAAGATATCATTAAAAGTAAAATGATTTGACCAAACAATAAATGATTAGTAGAGCTATTATACTTTTTATAAAAATTATATTTAAATAATTATAAATTGATTATGATTAGTAACTTATTTGCAAAATTGTTAATATCATTTTAGGAAAAAAGATTCAAATGTTTGACAAAGAAAAATAATTTATGTATAGTTTCACAAGTAGGATTTAGAAGAAAGTATTCTACAATATACCATCTAGTTACTCTTATTTCATTGAACAAGCAAAGGAAAAATAAAAGATAACATGTATTTTCTTTGTTTTTTTGCTAATGTGTTTAATTTTTTTATGAGAGAATACTTATGGAGTAGACTTATTAAACTTAAAGTTGATTCTAGTTTAGTCAATGTCATTTAAAATTTCTATAGAGAAATGATTTCGAAATTAAAAATATAGAAACTGCAAAATCTTTTTAGTTTTACAATAATATAAAAGTAAGGAAAGACTATCCCCTTTCACCAACATTATTTGACATTTTTATGAATAAACTAAAAAAAATAGATTGGAGGTATCTATAAACTATGCCATTAAAATGGATCAATCATGAATGCAACTTTTAATCATTACAAATAATGTAGCATTAATTGTCAATTTAGAAACAAGGTTAAAAATAATATTGCATCAACCAGAAAAATTCTATGAATATATAAAAATGAAGGTGAATGTTAACAAAAGTGCTAATGTTTGGAACTAATGAGAAAGATTATACTTTCTAGATAAATAATAAAAAAACTTAAGATTTTAGAAAAATATAAATATTTGGGAGTAGATTGCTCTAAAATTTAAAAGTAAAAGCATTATATATAATAGGGATTATAAATGGCTAGAAGACTTTCCATATAATGAAGAACAAATATAGAAATCATAATATTTTGATTTGGATAATTCAAAAATATATTTTAAAAATAATTATACAAGCTATAGTACTTTATGGAAGTATAGTATGGAATCAAGATCTTGATCAGAATTCATGAAAGAATATTAATAAACATTAAAAATAATTCTTGCTTTATGAATTCAAGATGAAAACTCAAGTCCCATATATAGTACTTTTATTAAAAACTAAGTTATTACCATTGGAAACTAAATTAATGTATCAATTCTTACCATTCTATTTGGACAATAAAAATAGCAAAAATAGCTTAGAAGAAACCATCTAAAAATTTTAGCAACTAAGGTGGTGCCATGAGGAAAGATTATGGCTACAATAATGTGGTATTAAAAATAATAATATAATAATAGTTTAAAGTAAATGGGTGAATTACAACAAAATCTTAATATTTTTTTATGAATTTTATTATCATTCAGTAATTAAAGTTAATGTTCAAACAACTAAAATCATGATTTGTGACACATTTAATAATATGTACAATTTTACTATAGGAAATGAACAAGTAAATAATGAGATGTTAGTTGGAAAATCCAAGCCACAAGTGTGATTCCAATGAGTTACACTAAGTTATGTACAAAAAAATTTCATAAAATGATGTCTAAAATGCATTTAATATATCTAAAGATTCTTAGTAGATGAAAATAAAAATTCATTTTCATTTTTACTTAAAGTAACTTACTCTAGAATGGTCTTGCAATTACATATAGAATCAATGTATTACTAAAAGAGTTGTAGAGGTATAAAAGTCTTATTTTTTAAAAAAGAAAATTTAAGAAGAAATCTATTTTAAATTGTGATATCTAAAAACAACTATATCATATCATTGTTCAGCTAACTATTCTTTATGGGTGTATTATTTTAGGTCTTGGTCTATCAAATAAATATTAAAAATAAATAGAAAAAATTTGAAAGTTTGTTTCTACTTAATGAATTTAAAGTAAGGAAATACATACAATATGATATTATCTTCTTGAAGAAGAGACAATTCTCTTAAAAGTTGAGTTATTTATAAGTTTATAGCCTACACTTATAATCTTCCTACATCTTCATTAGATAAGTACTTCAAAAAAATAATGATAGAAATCCATGATAAATGATGGCTCCATAAGGGAGTTCTATGGCTTAATAAATGGAATATTTAATAGTACATTCTTTATTTTGATCTTAAGAAAGTTCACAAAGTGGTAAAACAAGTAGTATTTTAAAAGCTTTGAGAAAATATATAAGGAAACATCATTTATATTTGAATAGTATTAGAAGAGACATTCATTCAAAGGAAAAATATTTAGTTGTTATATTCATCATCATTTACAATACATAACTAGAAAAGTATGAATGAAATCTTATCATCTAAAAGTTAAAATAGTTAGATAATTCAAAATTCCTCATGAAGAATGACTATGTCAACTATGCAATATAAATAGCATTAAAGATTAATACCAAAGTTTCTTCCCATGTCCTATGTTGGAGCACATTAGATATGGATGGGATACTACAATTTCAAATTTGGTTGATTTGTTCCAAATTTTATCAAGAATACTATGTAATTCTCTTAATGATATTTTCAAAAATCTTAGCATGTATATTTCTACTATCCAAAATATCTAAAAAATCTACAAATGTAATAAAATTTTAGTTTTTGTTTTATTTTAAATAATAAATTTAGAATAAGTATGAAAAATTTTTAACAAGAAAGTTTTAGAAAGATAGTAAAATGAGGCAAAAAAATACCAAATAAGATTTAGTTTTAATAGGAAAATATTAGAAGTAGTAGGCATGATGAAGCAAAAATATGTACATACAACAACTCTAATCCCATAAGAGTAGTAATTAGCAAAGTATGAGTGGGATCACACTACCTTTGAGTTGATATGTAAAAATAAAAATAATATGTAGCATGAAGATAAAATATGTTAATTGTGTTTACTAAAAGTAGTGGAAGATGAATAACATGTACTATAATCTTATATGAGCTATTCAAGCTACTCATGTTGGTTCTAGGGAATTATATAGAAGTAGTGTTCAAGTTATATGAATATAAAAAAAATCTATTGCACTTGGGACTTATTACTATTGATATATTTGCATAAGTTAATTTTTTTTATAGAGGCTTTAGATCTATACAAACATAATAAAATATTAGTTTTAGTTTTACTATTATGCCTTTTGCATTTCATGTCCATATTTATAGACTCTTTGGATATGTATTATTGAATTTATATTTTTTATTTTATTTAATCATTTGATCTTGTAATTATTATTTTCTATAGCTATTATGAATACCTATACGTTTTTTAAAAAAATTAAAATATATATATGATATTTATAGGTTCTATCTATGATAACCCTTCAAAACATATTATTTTAATGAAAACTCCAAATGATGGATTTAATTTTGGTGTTCTTTCATAATTTGTGAAGGACCAAGTACAAATATTTCAACGATAATGAAAATTTTTTAAGAATTTTTTAATTTATTTCTAAGTAGATGATATTGAAATTGGTTGTATTTTCAATTGTCTTTTAAAATTATATGGAATGTACTCTATAATTAATATTTTTTTATTAGATATAATTTTTCTCTCTTTAATTTTTATTTAGTAAATCTAATTTATTTATGGAAAATTCTATGTTACTCCTAACTTTTTCAACTAATTTTGACATTTCTGTTGATTTTCAAAATGTAAATTTACAATATGGTGAGAAAAAAATCTATGATGCATTCTTTTAGTAATGTTGATACAACTAAGATACCTAAGTTTGTTCTTTCTAATGATGTCTATGAGCCATTGGTTGTTGATCTTACATCACAATATGTTTTTATTCAAATTTTAAGTTACTTTCCTCGTAATTATATTTTTCTTTATAATTGAGCCATATAATGATAAAACATGATATTCAAATCCTTCATAAGGATCATCACCTAGAAGCTCATTGCTTATCTTACCAAGGTGGGGTCAAAGGAGATTGGTGGATGAGTGAAAGCCTAATCTCTTTCAAGCAACTATACCTAGGATTGAACCTAGTGCTTACAACTTGAGAAACAAATATCTTATCATCAATCTAAATGGTGGTCCCTACATTTTAATCTATCATGCTAGATATTATTCTCATTTTTTCCTTGTTGAGCTAGGCAACGCTTTAATGATGCAACATGCCCTAGATATAAGGTTATTTATATATAAGCATGCAATTCTCATCATTCATAAGTAGACTATATATTTGTGTCTGTTCTAAAGAATATTCTAAAGTTTCATGCTTTTCTATGTTGTTCAATGTTTGTTGATTTTTTAGAAAGTTGAGTAGAAAATTATTAGTATTCTTTGTCCCATTAAGCATATAGAATCTATTTCTATAGCATTTTATTTTTTTATTAAAATCAACCTTCTTAATCATAAAAAGCAATTGGAATTACAAGTAGGTAGAAATATTTATATTTAGCTAATTAAATATTATAATTTTTCTAATTATTTGAACTTTTATTAATTTAAAGGACATTTGTTTAATGCTTGTTCTTTTCTACTCAAGAAAAAAGATGCTCAAGAAAAGAAAATGACATGTTAAAGATAGAAAAAGTTTGAACTTGATGATATAAAAAATTAAGTTAATATCACTAATAAGAATAATCCAATGGCAGTAAAGGAACTAGAGAACATAAAATATTTTGTAAATATGCTTACTAGTACTACATAAAATATTAATCAATTTGGGAATTAGATTATTAAATAAAATTTTCCTTATCTAATAGGAATATAGGTAACTCAAAGAATAAAACTTATAAGAAGACTATAGTTAATAGTAAAGATTTTTAATGTAAGATCAATCATGATGAATGATGAAAATTCTAAGCTATTATTTTCTATTAGATCTTCCTTTCCTATAAAAGTTTATATTTTCCCAATGCTACCTTAAATACTTTTATTATTTTAAGTTCAAGCTTAGATGTTGAAAGTAATGTAAATGGTTTTAGGGCTCAGATCATTCTTTCTATTAATCATTAATTTTCCTCTCTTGATTATTTAAAGCATTGTTTATAATATTATACACCTGAGTAGACATCCCTAAAATTGGGAATTTTTTTTCTTTCCATGTTGTTTTAAAAGTTTTTTACTCAATGTTAAGCATGTGATGTATTTGTAAATTTTTTCTTATTTTGAATATTATTTTTGGAGTTTGACACTCCCCTCTCACTTGGATCAAGCATGTAGGTTGCAATTTATAGGTCATAGGTTTGATTCCAACGAACATCTATATCTAACATACTATTATGCTCTATTTAAATTTTACTAAAGTATTAGGTTGACTATATATCTTAGGCTACATATACTTAAATAGTTTTAGTTATATACTCCCAAAAAATAACAATAAGATCTTAACATTACATTCCCATTCTTAATTAGTGTTGATATATAACAAGTGATGTAATTTTTAGAATAAGACACTTAATGAAAGGGTACATTGTTGGGATTTAAGGAAATGAATCCTTTTATAGAAATATTGAAATTCTACTTAAAACTAATGAAAATAGGTAAAATTTAATTTACTACAAGTTGTGATATTACAACACAAGTCATGATCTTTCACCACAAGCTTACCATGAATCGTAGTGCTTCACTACACGATAATCATAGGTCATGGTGCTTTATCATGAGCTAAACATAGGTTGTGTTCAATGAAAATTAGATATATTTTAATCACTATAAATATTACCGCTAGACCACAAGGATACCACAAAGTTATGATCTAAATTAATAGTAAAAAAATTTTAATTTTTGAATACCATAAATCATTTTGGATTTATCTTAATAGAATTTTGATTCATAAGGTGATCATGGATTGTCATTGATAGTTTTTGATCAACCACAATTTGTGATCATTCATAATGAATAACTATAGGTTGTGGTTTGAGAAAAATTACTCTTTACAATACCAAAATTTGTGGTGAACTCATGGTTTATAAACCTGTAATACCACAACTTGATAGGAGTCATGGTCAATTTGAAAATTTTGAATATATGAAGATTCGAAAATCAAATTTAAATAGGAATTGATTCCTTGAAGTTTCCCTAAGCTGATAAATAATCTAAGATGAGGAATAGGTCTAAATTAATTGAATTTTATGGATAAAAATACTAATCCCACTTCAATGATCTTTGAACTTAGAAATAAAATGTTGAACTTGAACTTTAATGAATTTGATAAAAAATACTTTGATGAAATTGTATATGATGATGAAGTAAATTAAAAAATTGTAAGAATAAGCATGTCTCGTGAGGTAACCTTTATGAACTTAACCTAAGTTACTTATATCTAGTAATTAGAGGTCAAGATAATATGGAGTCGTAAAACTTGTAAAGATGAGTAATAGGTGCTAGTTAGAGTGAGACAAGAAAATGATTAGCCATCCTTTCTTAACCAGGTCTAGGCCTAATCATGATGGTAATGCTAAATTACCTCTAAGATAGATTTTGAAGGAAGATTATCTAAGAAAACCTTCAAAGCATGATCCATATGTATTTATTTATATTCAAATTCTCTTAATAATAATTTTTCATCTCATTTTTTTTTTTGCAATTTTCCTACTATATTTATTACATATAAGGTCAAATGTTGCATATGTTTTATGTTTATCATGACATCTAGAAATAGAATGTTACAATTGATATAAAACTAGATTATAACCTAGGGCGAATTAGAACCAAGGACTAACCAGAATCTAAAGATGAACTATAAGCCATGATCCATCAAAAATCACAAATAATTATTAGAAATGCATGATATATAAGATTAATCATGTTCATAAAGTACATTAACTTTCATGAATACTAGTGATCAAGACTCTAATGATGTCAACAAACAAAGAACCAATAATGGATACTAACTACAAGAGATTCCTCTAAGATAAATGGTAAAATTTATTTTAGATAACCCTAACCATTTCTTAATAGTAATATATTTTTTCTATTTGCAATCCCATTAAA
Organism: Gnetum montanum; assembly: GCA_015680685.1. Taxonomy (NCBI): domain Eukaryota; kingdom Viridiplantae; phylum Streptophyta; class Gnetopsida; order Gnetales; family Gnetaceae; genus Gnetum; species Gnetum montanum. Next base: position 108,670 of record MNCI01008099.1, on the reverse strand, counting down.
ATATCTCAAGTAAAAATCCCAACTATTATGCCCTAATTTAGGGATCCAACATAGATAACCTCTAGAATCTTATCACAAAGTTAACAATCCTTTCCTAAAGTTTTTAGGATCTTACCTTGTCATTAGATCTTAACTTCCTTAAAAAACTAATTCTATTAATGAAACACTGCTAATCTAGGTTTGGGTCCCTAAAAAATTTATAATATGTAACTAAAGTAACATAAGAAAATTAAGCTAAATGTAGATTCTGTTTACTAAAGTAGTAAGGGTTATCTTAATAGTATGGAAATTGATACTTATAGAACCATAATGTGGTACTCTAAACTCCTAATATTTTCCTTAAATCTATGTAAACTAAGCTTGGTGGTCCTTATCCCCTTACCTTTAGTAAGACTATACCATAATATTTGAAAAATTTCAATTACTTCATTATTGAAGTTAAGTTATCTAGGAGGCATAATCTTGTTAGTAAGTTGGCTTATTTATGGTAATTTAATGAATAAAGATATTATATTTTTCAAAGCCATAATAATTTAACTCATTTTTGGATCTTGAAACTAGATCTAATTCGTAGTACTCATTGAAAAGATTCAAATAGTACAAATTTTGAACAAGAGATATCACAGTTTAAATTTTCTCATAAAATGCAAAACTTAAATTATTTTAAGAGATAAATAATAATAGTAGTATATTTATGGCTATTTAGAGTAGGTTCAGTCCACAATTAAATCACCTTTAATGCACTAAATCCAAATATTATGCAAAGATAAATTTATTTTCTAGAAAAATAACAAAACTAGCTATCTTCAATTAAATTATTAGAAGATTACAATAGGGTTCACACAACCCACAAGCATCCAAAAACCTATGACACTAAAACAATATTACATAGAATGAGGCTCTACAATCACACAATGGTTGTTCTCAATGCAAGACACAACAAAGAGAAATCTCTCCCACAACCCAAGATTGAGATCTCAACTCACAAGTGAGATACAAGAGAATATAACACATAGATCAACATACCACAAGCTAATCTTAAAGCTACAATCACCTATTACACTCACCCAATCTCTCTTACCTTGTTCTCCTTACATATAAACTCTCCTTCCCTCTCATGGATGAAGGCATACATAATTGTAAAGATTCAACACCCTAGGAAGCTTTCTATTTTCCTCCCTAGATGTTTTCCATACCGATCTAGGTTTTTTTGATGTTTTCACATCAAAGCTTTTCTTCTTCATCAACATATACATCTCTTGTTTCATGTAGACATCTTCTGTGAAAGCCCTACTATTAGCAAAGATGTCTAATATTGTTGGTAGATGTCTTCTATGGATTGGAGACATCAACACTTTAGGGGGGCCATCTTTGAGAAGATGTCTATCTTTCTAAGGAGACAACTTCTATGGATTAGGGATGTCTATATTTTTGGAGAGACATCTATCCTAAAGGTGCCAAAAATAAGAATGCTTGTTTTGATGCCAAGAGCTTTTGGATACCTCCCAAAAAGTCTTCATAGATCCTAGAACCTCTTGAACTCATCAAAATAAGCCAAAACCCCTTCAAACATGCCAAAACATCCAAGAATCTTCATCATAAAAATTCAACACAAAAACTAGACACATGTGTCTAGGTCTTCTTCAAGCACAAAACCTACAAAAACAACTTACATGACAAGCACAAGAGAATCAAAAGAGGTGTTCCTACACTAGCTCTCCCATCCTTCAAAAAGTGAACTCATGTGAACAAGGGAGTAGCGGTAGAAGTGATCCCCCAGTTAACAAGTTTGGTCTCATGGATCCACACAGCATCATTAGTGGATTGATCCATCCAATGGATCAAATATTCATGCCTCTTGACTCCTCAAGTGTTAGAAGCTTCCCTCTACTTGACTATGATTGCCTTCTTCTCCATTGAAAGCTTGGACTAATTAATAGTCCCCTTCAACTCATTGATGCTTTCCTGTATGGTCTCTTCATCATCTAGTTAGTGATAGTGCAAAATATTTTAAACATTAAACATAAAATAAATACCAACATCCTTTGGTAAATCAATCTCAAAAGCATTATCATTAATTTTAGCCTTGATTTTGAAAGGCCTAGTCTTCTATGCTTTCAATTTGGAGAAGTTAACACCTATCAACCACTTCTTTCTCAAGTTCATCCAAACCAAGTCATAAATAACAAAATTAGGCTTCTACTTGATCTCATTCCTCTTGAGGACTCTCTCTTTAGCCTTGTTCTCAAGATTTGATTTTACTTGTGCATGGAGATCCCTCATCTCTTGTACAAAATCAACACTAAGTTGAGCTTCATCATCAAAGCTCTTCAGAGTGTTAACCATCTTTCGAAAAAATTCATAATTCACCTTAGATGGTCTTTTGCCAATTATAACATGAAAAAAATTATTATATGATAATTCAACATGTCACAATAGGTTTCTCCACATGTTTGGTTGTCCATCACACAAAAATCTCAATATGTTTAGCAAGGATTTATTCACCACCTCCATTTGGCTATCAGATTGTGGATGATATGCACTAGAAAAATTGAACATTGTCTATAAAATCTTTCAAAGAGACCTCCAAAAATGACTTGTGAACTTGGAGTCTCTATCATTAACAATATTCAAAGGAATACCATGTAACTTCACAACATGCTGAAAAAATAAATTTGCAACATGAAAGGAATCACTCACCTTACATGGAATAAAATATGCCATCTTGGAGAACCTATTCACAACAACAAAAATTGCATCATTTCTATTCTTGGTATTTGGAATGTAAATCTAAAAGTCCATTGATAGAATTTCCCAGGGACCTTTGGGAATTGGTAAAGGCATATAGTGTCCATCCACACCTTTACCTCCTTTGAACTTCTGACATGTCAAGCACTCCTTCATAAATTTTAAAACTTCAGTTGCCATACTAGGCCAAAAATAGTGCCTACCAAAAAGTTTGAATGTTTTATCCTTGCCCATGTAAACTCCCATGACCCTACAATGTTTTTCAAACAAAATCCTCTTTCTAAAATCATAATTAGGAACACATACCTTTTCATTCTTAAATAATGGTTCATCTTGAATATGATAGTCCCTCCATTGATCTATCCTATTCATTACTGACTCTTTGAGGCTTCTCCAAACATAACAAAAATTAACATCATGCTTAAATAAAGAAGAAAAATCACCCATACCTTCCACATGAGGTATGTTGAAATTCACCACATGCACCCTAGATAATGCATGAGCTACGACATTGGATTTGCCACTTTTGTGCTTCAACACAAAATTGAACTCCTGTGACTATGCAACCCACTTCATGTGCTTTTCACTAAACTTCTTTTGTTAGTTTAGAAATTGAAGTGCTTTGTGGTCATTATCAAAGTAAATTATTTGGGCAATAAGTAATGCCTCCTATGCCTGATTGCTTCAAGGATAGCATACAACTCCTCATATATGCTATATTTTTTCCTTCATTCATTCAATTTTTTAGAAAAAAGGGCAACATCCCTATCTTCTTGTGAAAGCACCCCACTAATGGCAAGTCCCTATGAAAGCTTGCTAATCCAAGGAATGATCTTACTTTCCCAACATTCCTAGGAGTTGGCCAATCCCTTATAGCCTTCACCTTAGTAGCTTCCATCCAAATCTAACTTTTAGAAATCACATGTCCTAAATATGTGATTTTCCTCTTGAAGAAATGACTTTTCTTCATGTTGATCACCAACTATGCCTCATCCAGCTTAAGGCACACCATCCGCAAGAGATCCAAGTGCTCTTTCTTATTAGAGTATACATCAAAATATCGTTAGAAAAGACAATACAACACTTAACAATCAAGTCCTTCAATACATCATGCATAAACCTCATGAATGTAGTAGGTGCATTCATGAGCCCAAATGGCATCACTAGTCACTCAAACAATTGATTAGGTGTTTTGAAAGTTATCTTCCACTCATCACCAAGCATGATTGTAATTTGATGGTACCCACTATTCAAATCAATTTTTCTAAAACTTTTAGCATTGGCAAGGACATCCTCATTGTTATCCTATTCACTACACTAGAATTAAGGCACATCCTCCATTTTTCATTATCCTTCTTTAGCAATAGCACCACTGGAACTACACAAGGTAAAATGGATTCCCTCATGAAGTCATTCACAAATAACCCCTCTACTTGCCTTTGTAATTTAGTCCTTTGATTTGGTGCCATTCAATAAGCTCTCTCATTTTGAGTGCTAGCACCAGCAATGGAGTTAATCTAATGTTGTACATTACTCATCAATTGTAGTCTATCCAATTCCCCCTTGAACACCTTAGAGAATTTCTCCTTCAAGCCTAACAGACCTATAGGAAGTTCAACTTACACATCATCATGGTTAGTAGCAACTGTTGTCATAACAATAAAACCAAAACTAGTTTCATAATGTTCCTTAATATATTCCTTCTCTTGTGGAAGAATTAAGGAAGCATTAAGTAAGCTTTGTTGCCTCACTTGTTCAGCTATCATAGAATTCAAATCATGGAATCCATTAGGTCTAAAAACACTCCACACATTCCTTGATCCATCAAACTTAGCACCATTTTCAAAATTCCAATGTCTACCAATAATTACATCAACATAATCTATTGGAAGTACATCACACCTCACAACATCATGAAAACTTCCAATTTTAAATTTCAAAGTACATTGTTCCCTCATCTCCTAGGAAAAATCTTTAGATAAGCAATGTACCTTATAGGGTCTTGGATAAGGGTTAGTTACCAAACCCAATCTAGTAACTACCTTATAAGAAATAACATTTTCTTGGGCTTCCCCATCAATCAAAACATGAATCCATTTCCTACTAAGTAAAAAACTAGCCCCAATACAAAATAACAATTTCCTATCAAGATGATTTCCACTATTGACATTCCCAATGAATGCATAGGAATTTAATATAGAAACATCCTCAATTTTTAAAGCATTAGGATTACATATCTGAAGAGCTTGGCTTGATGTCTCCTCCACCTCCATGTTTTGCACATCTTTTCCCTTGGCTGCAGTGAAGCAAACATTCCCATTACTTGTGTCTTCATTCTTTACAGTTGAAGCACTAAAATTTTGATGAGCTACTACCTTGACCCTTGCCTTTGTTGCTTAGGTTCTTTCTTGTTTTACCCTTCTCATTACCTCCTTCATTCGTCTTATCTTGGCTACCCTCCTTATCTTCAGATTTGGAATTGGATCCTTTATCAAATATAGATCCCTTCTACTTACCCTTAGAAGTTTGTTTGCTCTTGTTTCTAAATCCACCTAAATTCCTCTTAGCTTTGAGTGCCAAATCATAAGCCCCATCAAGGGTTTGTGGCTCATAAAAGGGAAACTCAGGCTAGTACATCATTTTGAAACCTCCCAAAAGATTGAAGCTTGCTCATAGTCCTCCAATTTATTGTATCTTGATGGAATAGATTACAAAATCTGATGTAAAATTATTTAACATCCTTGTCACCTTTCCTTAGGAATTTAAACTTCATAATTATTTCTTATGTTTAAAGAGATTGTTAAAATTTCCTTTCAACCTATATTTCATTAGATTTCAATCTCTAATAGGTTGACTATTTTATCTTTCATAACCCTTGGATTGCTTTTCCCACCATGTGGAAGCCATACCTTCTAATCTGGATTTAGCAATAAGTACCCTCAAGTTATTTGGTACGTCTTCTAATAGAAAATGTTTCTCAATTATCTTCAAACAAGTTGCAAAAGCATTGGTGCCATCTACACCATTGAAAGTCTTGAATTCTACATATGGAAGTCTTGAAGCATTTCTGAATGCTTTAGCAAGTCTTACCTCATCTTCACCATCAAGCTTTCTTGAAGAATTATTAATCATTATTAGATCCCTTACTGTTATTATTTGAGGAATAAGATTCCCTCCCATTGAAATCCTTGGTTGATGGTTTCCTACACTTCCATAGCTAGATTGATCTTCCTCTTCATCTACTCCATCTCCACCTGGCTATGAAACTTCATTTAAACATACATGCTCTTTACCCCCATGTGTTAGAATATGGCTAAGATGAATTTGTCTATCCACCTGCACACTAATTTCATCCAATCAAGCAACCATCATTTGGAAGGCTTATGTCATGCTTTCCATGTTGTGATTCAAAGCTTGCACCTATTTCTTCTTGGGTGTCATTTAAAATTGACAAAATCCTCAACCAAAATCCAAGTAACAATAAAATTAGGCTTCAATACCAATAATGCTAGAGCAGGTTCACTCTACAATTAAATCACCTTCAATGCACTAAATCTAGTTATTATGCAAAGAAAATTTTATTTTCTAGAAAAACAAGAAAACTATCTATCTTTAATTAAATTATTCGAAGATTACAACAGGGTTCACACAACCCACAAGCATCTAAAAACCTATCACACTCAAATGATATTGTAGATGAAAAGGCTCTACAATCACACAAAGGTTGTTCTCAATGCAAGACACAACCAAGAGAAATATCTCCCACAACCTAGAACTAAGATATCAACTCATAAGTTAGATACAAGAAAATAGAACACATAGATTAACACACCACAAGTTGATCTTGGAGCTATAATCATCCATTGCACTCACCCAATGTGCTCACCTAATCTCTCTTACCCCATTCTCCTTGCATACAAACTCTCCTTCCCTCTCATGGATGAAGGTATACATAATTATAAAGATTCAAAATCTTAGGAAGCTTTCTATTTACCTCCATAGATGTTTTCCACATGGACCTAGAGTCTTTTGGATGTTTTCCCATCAAAAAATCATGTTAGAGTTTTTCTTCTTCACCAAAATAGACATCTCTTGTTTCATGTAGATGTCTTTTATGAAAGCCTTGCTCTCAAGAGAGACATCTACTATTTTTGGTAGACGTCTTCTATGGATTGGAGATGTTTACACTTTAGGGGAGATGTCTTTGAGAAGATGTCAATCTTTGTAAGGAGATATCTTTTATGAAAGCCTTACCCTAGGGAGAGCCATCTACCATTTTTGGTAGAAATCTTCTATGAACTAGAGATGTGTACACTTTAGGTGAGATGTCTTTGGAGAGACGTCTATCTTTTTCAAGAGATGTCTATCATGAAGATGCCAAAAATAAAAATTCTTGTTTTAATGTCAAGAGCCTCTAGATTCCTCACAATAAGTCCCCATGATCTTGAAATGTCCTAAACTCATCAAAATAAGCCAAAACACCTCTAAACATGCCAAAACATCCAAGAATCTTCATCATTGAAATTCAACACAAAAACTAGATACATGCATCTAGGTCTTCTCCAAGCACAAAACCTACAAAAACAACTTATAGGACAAGCACAAGAGAATTAAAAGAGGTCTTCCTACATTATTATGTCATTTAAAAAATTTTGAGAATAAATTTAAATCCATGACCTCCAACTTCTCAAGTTATATTCTTTATGTTTATTACACTAGCCAATGAGGCCATACCACTAGTTGTGCTAATGTTAACATCATCTTTAATATATAAATTTTATAATTTTGAATTTTAAAAAAATTTATATTATTAAGGTTGACATCTTTTCATGCATGAACTTGATAAGGTCACATGTTAACATGTTTTCCCAAGCTAATCTCTACCTTGCTAGCCTTTGATCAAATGGAAAAAAGAAAAAAACCCTCCTTGAACCATCATGTTAATTGCATGCTATCTTGCTTGTTTCTCTTTCTTACCTCTATTGTTCAACTTATATTTGTCAAACTTTCCATTACTTTTGCTTCATCTATTCTACCTTAAAATCTTTACTCCATAGGCTTCCAATGTCATGTTCTTCGTCGCATTTTTTGTTGTTTGATTCTATATTTTTGGTGATGGGGACTAGCAACTCTTATAAACAATACAAACATTAGTTGTTGAATTGATTCCAATGCTAGTGAACATAGTAGTGAGTTGTACTAGGTCCAACATCCATGGACATTGATGGTCTACATGGAAAAATCCCTTTACATATTTGAATTCAAATATGCATACATTTCAAATTATGATTAACATTAAAAATGGATTGAATCGTAATAACATGCCTACGAACTAGAAAGTTAAGTGTATTAGTCTTAGAGTAGTATTAGAATGGATAACCCCTAAAACACACTTTGGAACTTTCAAAATTCATGCCCATATTTTTTAACTTTGAAATTCCATAACTTTTTATTCTCCAAGTTATTTTTACTGAACAAATAATAATTTTTATTAGAATTTAACCTTTTGAACATGATTAGGAAGTTAGGTTTGGTGTATGAGACCCCAAAAATTAGTTTTAAATTTCCTACCTTAAATAGTGCTTTAACATTTGTGGGAACTAAAATCACACATGCTTTAACATCAAACAAATCACAAGTGTACACATGTGAAATGATCATAATTCATAGACTAGAATAATGTTGTCTAGATAGTTAAACATGATCATGGATGACTCTCTTCCTAGTTATACTTGTGTGACCCATAGTGTGTATGGTTAAGTATAACTAACATATATGATATTGATGTTACTTGGGTCAAATTAAAATATTAAAATATAATATATTTAATTTAAGTGAAAAAACTAAAAATAATATAATTTTATAAGGCTATGTACCCTAGTTATAAAAAATAACTAGTTTTCCTACTAATACCATATGTCTCTATTTGTCTTCTTTTTTTCTTCATATCTTCATGTAGAAAATCATGTAATGTGGAAATTTTACACTATCTTTAACATAATAGACTAACATTGAGGTAGCACCTAAGTTGCACTTAGTCCTAGTATCAAACCAATGCTTATGTTATACTTCTTATGAGTTTAATTAATTTTTATTAGGGAAATTCCATTGTAACTTGCAATTAGGTTGTAACCCAGTTGAACTTAATGGTGCTAAAGTTGCATCCAACTTGTGTTAATTATATTTTTTATAAAATATCATCTAATGCAACTTGTACTCATCTTGTGACCAACTTTCATCCATCACTATTAGTATCAGAAACTCATGTCCAAGTTGCAAGCTCACTAAATTTCATTTTTAAACTTTAATTTTTTTTAAAATGTCATCTATCCATCCTTATTCCATTATAGCTCACTTCAACAGTACAATCATAACTTGTTCTTTTGATTATGCTAATGATAGTATGAAAATGACCAACACATATCATAGGAAGGCCAGTACTATCCACAAGACTATCAACCAATTTACTATAAAGGTGAATCTTAATATTAATTAATAGAAATTTAGGCTTCATTTTATTAATTCTAGCCATTTAATTAAGTTTTACATTAATCACAATCTTTATGTTTATAAGGGGACTATGGATGATCGCTATCATAGCCTTCCACATAATCATTGAAATCATTAATTAATTTGGAAGTTATTGATTATTTATGTGAAAAGATGAATTCATTCTTGGACATCCTTTTTCCTCACATCACTAGGTAGGCTTCTTCTCACCTGTACTATTTTGATCAATATCATTAGATATTTAGTCACTTTGGCTTCACCTCCCTAGGAAGTGAATATTGAAAAATCCTCTACTCTTTTGATCACTATAAATATCATCAATGGACCACAAGGATATCACAAGTCATGATCTAAATTAATAGTAAAAAAATTTTAATTTTTAAGTACCACAAATCATTGTGTATTTATCTTAATAAAATTTTGATTCATAAGGTGACCATGGATTGTCATTGATAATTTTGGATCAACCACAAGTTGTGATCGTTCACCATGAATAACTATAGGTTGTGGTTTAAGAAAAATTAATCTATACAATACCAAAATTTGTGGTGAACTCATGGTTTATAAACCTGCCATACCACAACTTGACATGAGTCATGGTCAATCTGAAAATCTTGAATATATGAAGATTATAAAACTGGATTTGAATAGGACTTGATTCTTTGAAGTTTTCCTAAGCTACTAAATAATCCAAGATGAGGAATAGGTCTAAATTAATTAAATTTTGTGGATAAAAATATTGATCCCACTTCAATGATCTTTGAACTTATAAATAAAATGTTGAACTTGAACTTTAATGAATTTCATAAAAATAATTTGATGGAATTATAGATGATGATGAATTGATGATGAGATAAATTAAAAAATTGTAAGAACAAGCATGTATCTTAAATTAACCTGTAGGGATTTAACCTAAGCTATTTATATTTAGTAATTAGAGGTCAAGTGAATATGGAGTTGTAAAACATATAAAGATGAGTAATAGGTGCTAGTTAAAGTGGGATAAGAAAATGATTAGCCATCCTTTCTTGGCTAGGTCTAGGCCTAATCATGGTGGTAATGCTAAATTACCTCTATGACATAGATTTTGAAGAAGATTATCTAAGAAAACCCTCAAAGCATGATCCATATGCATTTATTTATATTTAAATTCTCTTAATAATAATTTTCACTTCACTTTTTTTGTAATTTCTCTACTATATTTGTTACATATAATGTCAAATATTGCATATGTTTGATGTTTATCATGACATCTAGAAATAGAATGTTAGAATTGGTATAAAAGTAGGTTATGATTTAGGGTGAATTAGAACCAAGGACTAATCAGAATTTAATGATGAACTATAATCCATGATCCATCACAAACCACAAATAATTATTAGACATGAATAATATATAAGATTAATGATGTTCATAAAGTCCATCGACATTCATGAATACTAGTGATTAAGACTCCAATGATGTCAACAAAAAAAGAATCAATAATGTATACTAACTATAGGATGTTCCCCAAAGATAAATGGTAACATTTATTTTAGATAACCGTAACCATTTGTTAATAGTAACATATTTTTTCTATTTTTAATCCAATTAAAATATATTAAGTAAAAATCCCAACTATTATGCCCTAATTTAGGCAACCAACATACATAACCTCTAGAATCTTACCACAACGTTAGCAATCCTTTCCCAAAGTTTTTTAGGATCTTACCTTTTCATCAGGTCTTGATGAGTGGCGAGGTACCCCTACACTCCACCATACGAATACGAGCGTACATGCGCGATCCGGTTGAACTGCGCAGACTAAATGCCTTAACGCCACAAGAAACACTTGGGGTTAATCGTTTGTTGTCTTCCCAGGCTTGCTTGTATGTGTCACAGTGTATGGTTAAGCAAGTCTGAGGTATGTGATTTTTTTGGTATTTTCGGCTTATCTTCTATGCTACCAGGAGAAAGGGTTGAGAACTAAGCTAACTCTAACTAAAGACCTAAGTCTAAATTAACTAGCGTTAGCATCCGTTCCCACTTACCAGACACACCCTGAACTATGCAACTGCAGCTTACCAAATGCTAATCGTTACTGGGATCACCACATGTAACGCAAGTGCTCGAAGTGGTCATACTGAGGCACCTATTTAGCTTATGTGTGATAAGCAGCCGATTCCTTGACTAGCCGTACACGTCTGTAGATGCTCGTAATCAAGTCGTACTTAAACGCACTAGGAAAGTAGGAAATAAAAGCAATAAATGAAACCACGTGCTGCAAGGTTTATCCAATCAAGTTCGTATTTATTGCCGTACACAACTTGGGTTCAGGTTACAAGCTGCTCGAATAAAGAGCCATTCACTCTAGGACTCCTACTGTGGGCACATGGGGAAAAATTCTAACTCTGGAGTGATCAATCTGTCAGAGCTTCGCTACACTAGCCAAGATTGGGAAATGAAGGGAGTGCCGCCTCTTATTTATAGATATGGTGGCAGGACTCGATATCGCGGCCCAGTGCAAGTCGCGTCTCATCAGGTCTTAACTTCATTAAACAACTAATTCTATTAGTGAAACACTCCTAATTTAGGTTTGGACCCCTAAAAAATTTATACTATGTAACTAAAGTAACATAAGAAAATTAAGCTGGATGTAGATTCCTTTTACTAAAGTAGTAAGTGGTACAAATTATAAATAAGAGATATCATAGTTCATATTTTCTCATAAAATGTAAAATTTAAATTAATTTAAGAAAGGAATAATAATAGTAGCACATTTATTATTATTTGGAGCAAGTTCACTTCACAATTAAATCACCTTCAATGCACTTAATCCATATGTTATGCAAAGATAAATTTATTTTTTGAAAAAATAAGAAAGCTAGCTATCTTTAATTAAATTTTTTGAAGATTATAACAAGGTTCACACAACCCACAAGCATCCAAAAGCCTATCACACTCACATGATATTCCAAATCATGAGGCTCTGTAATCACACAATGGTTGTTCTAACTGTGAGACACAACCAAGAGAAATCTCTCCCATAACCCAAGACTGATATCTCAACTCACAAGTAAGAAATAAGAGAATAGAACACATAGATCAACACACAACAAGATGATCTTGGAGCTACAATCATCTATTTCACTCACCCAATGTGCTCATCCAATCTCTCTTGCCTTATTCTCCTTGCATACAAACTCTCCTTCCCTCTCATGGATGAAGGCATACATAATTATAAAGATCCAAAAACCCTAGGAAGCTTTCTATTTGCCTCCCTAGATATTTTTCATACAAATCTAGAGTATTTTGGATGTTTTTACATTGAAATTTCATGTTAGAGATTTTCTTCTTCATCAAAAAATATGTCTTTTTTTTCATGTAGATGTCTTCTGTGAAAGCCCTGCTCTCAAGAGAGATGTCTACTATTTTTGGTAGACATCTTCTATGGACTGGAGATGTATATACTTCAAGGAAGACATCTTTAAGGAGATGTTTATATTTCTGAGGATATGTCTTCTATGAAAGTCCTTCTCTCAAGAGAGATGCCTATTGTTTTTGGTAGACATCTTCTATGGACTAGAGATGTCTATCCTTTTGGAGAGATGTCTATCCTGAAGGTGCCAAAAATAAAAATGCCTATTTTAATGTTGGGAGCCTCTAAATGCCTTCTAAATAGTTCCCATAGATCTTGGAACCTCCTAAACTCATCAAAATGGGCAAAAAACACCTTCAAAAAAGCCAAAACATCTAAGAATATTCATCATAAAATTCAACAAAAAGAACACACACACACACAAATTAACACACATGTCCAGGTTTTCTCCAAGTGTGAAACCTACAAAAACAACTTGTAGGACAAGCACAAGGGAATTAGAAGAGGTGTTCAAAAACTAGCTCTCCCACCATTCAAAAAGTGAACTCATGTGAATAAGGAAGTAGGAATAGAAGTGATCCCTTGCTTAACAAGTTTCGTCTCATAGATCCATATAGCATCATTAGTGGATTGATCCTTCCAATGGATCAAATATTCATGCCTCTTGACTCCTCGAGTGCTAGAAGCTTCTCTCTACTTGGGTATGATTGCCTTCTTCTCCACTGAAGGCTTGGACTAATTAATAGCCCCCTGCAACTCATCAATCCTTCCCTATATGGCCTTTTTATTAACTAGTCCATGATAGTAAACAAGATTTGAAACATTAAACATAAAAGACATATCAACATCATTTTGTAAATCAATCTCAAAAGAATTGTCATTAATTTTGGCCTTGATTTTGAAAGGCCTGATCTTCTTAGCTTTCAATTCATAGAAGTTAAACTAAGTCACCAATAACAAAATTAGCCTTTCACTTATCCTCATGCTGCTTTACGACTCTCTCTTTAGCCTTCTTCTCAAGATTTGATTTTACTTGTGCATGGATATCCCTCATCTCTTGCACAAATAAAACACTAAGTTGAGCTTCACCATCAATGCTCTTCAAAGTGTCCACCATCTTTTGACAAAACCCATAATTTACCTCAAATGGGCTTTTGCCAATTGCAACATGAAAAGCATTATTATATGAAAATTTAGCATGATAGAAGAATTTTTTCCACCTGTTTGGCTATCCATCACACAAACATCTCAATATGTTTAGCAAGGATTTATTCACCACCTCTATTTGGCCATCATATTATGGATTATATGCACTAGAAAAGGTTAACTTTGTTTCTAAAGTCTTCCTAAGGAACCTCCAAAAATTACTTGATAACTTAAAGTCTTTGTCATTTACAATATTCAAAGGAATACCATGCAACTTCACAACATGCTGGAAAAATAAATTTGCAACATGAGAGACATCACTCATCTTCTTACATGGAATAAAATGTGTCATCTTAAAGAACCTATCCACAACAACAAAAATTTCATTGTTCCCACTCTTGATCTTTGGAATGTTACTTACAAAGTCCATTGACACACTTTCCCATGAACCTTTGGGAATTGGTAAAGGCATATAGTGTCCATCCACACCTTTACCTCATTTGAACATCGAACATGTCATGCACTCCATAAATTTTGAATCTTTAGTTGCCATACTAGGCCAAAAATAGTTCCTACCCACAAGTTCCAATGTTTTATCCTTGTCCATGTGACCTACCATGCCACTATAATGTTTTTCAAACAAAATCTTCTTTCTAAAATCATAATTAGGAATACATAACTTTCTGTTATTAAATAATAGTTCATCTTGAATATGATAGTTCCTCCATTGGTCTATCCTATTCATCAATGGATCTTAGAGGCTTCTCCAAACCTACCCAAGATTAACATCATGCTCATATAAAGAAGCAAAATCACCACTACCTTCCACATGAGGTATGCTAAAATTTACCACATGCACCTTGGATAATTCATCAGCTACCACATTGGCTTTTCCACTTTTGTGCTTCAACACAAAATTGAAATCTTGTAACTATGCAACCCACTTTATGTGCTTTGCACTAAAATTATCTTTTGGTTTAGAAATTGAAGTGCTTTGTGGTCCATCATCAAAGTAAGTTCTTTGGACAACAAGTAATGCCTCCAATGCTTGATTGCTTAATGAATAGCATACAACTCATTCTCATATACACCATATTTTTGCCTTTGCTCATTCAATTTTTTAGAATAGAAAGAAATATGTCTATCTTCTTGTGAAAGTACCCCACCAATGGCAAGTCCACTTGCATCCACCTCCACATTAAAAACCTTCTAAAAATCTAGAATTGCAAGCACTAGTTCATGGGTAATCTTTTCTTTTAACAAGTCAAAGCTCCCTTAGGTTTCATTATCTCACCTAAATTATTTATTTTCCTTCAAAAAAGCAAATATAGGCCATGAAATAGCACTAATATTTTTTATGAACCATCTATAAAAACCTACTAAACCAAGGAATGATCTTACCTCCCCAACATTCTTAGGAGTTGGCTAGTCCTTTATAGCCTTCACCTTAGTAGCTTTCATTTGAATCCAATTTTTAGAAACCACATGCCCAAAATATGTGATTTTCCTCTTGAAGAAATGACTTTTCTTCATTTTGATTACCAACAATGCCTCTTCCAACTTAAGGCAAACCATTCTCAAGTGATCCAAGTGCTCTTCCTCATTAGAGTTATACATCAAAATATTGTCAAAAATGACAATACAACACTTACCAATCAAGTCCTTCAAGACATCATGCATCAACCTCATGAATGTAGCAAATGCATATGTGAGCCCAAATGGCATCACCAACCACTCAAACAATCTATTAGATGTTTTGAGAGCTATCTTCCACTCCTTACCAAGCTTGATTCTAATTTGATGGTACCCACTCTTCAAATCAATTTTGCTAAAACTTTCAGCATTGGTAAGGACATCAAGGATATCATCCATCCTTGGAATACAAAACCTATACCTCAATGTTATCCTATTCACTACACTAGAATTAATGCAAATCCTCCATTTTTCACTATCCTTCTCTAGCAATAATACTACTAGAACTACACAAGGTGAAATGGATTCCCTCATGAAGCCATTTGCAAGTAATCCCTCTACTTGCCTTTGCAATTTAGCCCCCTAATTTAGTGCCATTTGGTAAGCTCTCTCATTTGTAATGGTAGCACCAGGAATGAAGTCAATTTGATGTTGTATATTCCTCATCAATTTTAGTTCATCTAATTCCTCCTTGAACACCTTAGAAAATTTCTCTTGCAAGCCTAGCACACCTATAGGAAGTTCAACCTGCACATCATCATGGTTAGTAGCAACTATTTTCATAACAACAAAACCAAAACTCCACACAACTTCTTGATCCATAAAGCATTAAGTAAGCTTCGCTATCTCACTTGTTCAACTATCATAGGAATCAAATCATAGACTCCATTAGATGTAACAACACTCCACACATTTCTTGATCCATAAAGCTTAGCACCATTGTCAAAATTCCAATGTCTACTAAGAATTACATTAGCATAATGTATTAGAAGCACATCACACCTCACAACTTCATGAAAAATTTGAATTTTAAATTTCAACATACATTGTTCCCTCACCTCTTAGGAAAAATATTTAGATAACTGATGTACCTTATAGGGTCTTGGATGACGATTAGTTATCAAAGCTAGTTTAGTAACTACTTAAGAAGAAATAGTATTTTCCTGGGCTCCCCCATCAATCAAAACATGAATCCAGTCCCCACTAAGCAAATGCTAGTCACAATCCAAAATAACAATTTTCTATCAAGATGATCTCCTCTATTGACATTCCCCATGAATGTAGAAGAATTTAATTTAGAAAAATCCTTAGGTTTTGGAGCATTAAGATTACCTCTCTGAAGAGCTTGTCTTGATGTCTCCTCCACGTCCATGGTTTGCACATCATTTCCCTTAGCTTCTTTTTGAAGTAGGCATTCCCATACTTATATTCCCATTCTTCATACTGAAGCATTAAAATAATAATGAGCCACTACCTTGACCCTTTCCTCCATTTCTTAGGTCCGTCCTCGTTTTACCCTTCTCATCACCTACTTTATTCTTCTTATCTTGGCTACCCTCATCTTCAGATTTGGCATTAGGTCCTTTATCAAATCTAGATCCCTTATCCTTACCCTTAGAAGTTTATTTGCTCCTATTTCTGAATCCACCTAATTTATTCCTAGGTTTGAGTGCCAAATCATAAGCCTCATCAAGGGTTTGTGGCACATAAAAGGAAAAATCTTGCTAGTATGTCATTTTGAAACCTTCCAAAAGATTGAACCTTACACATACTCCTCCTAGTTTACCTTATCTTGATGGAATAGATTACAAAATTCAACATAAAATTCCTTAACATCATTGTCACCTTGCCATAGGAATTTCAACTTCATAATGGTTTCTTATCTATGACAAGAATGTGCAAATTTCCTTTTCAACCTATGTTTCATTAGATCCCAATCTTTGATAGGCTAACCTTTTCTTCTTTCATAAACCTAGGACTTCTTTTCCCAACATGTAGAATCCATACCTTCTAATTTGGCTTCAACAATAGGTAACCTAAAGTTATTTGATACCTCTTCCAATAGAAAATGCTTCTCAAGTGCCTTTAGCCAACTTGCAAAAGCATTGGTTCCATCTACAACATTGAAAGTCTTCAATTCTACATATGGAAGTCTTGAAGCATTTCTAATCATTCTAGCAAGCCTTGCCTCATCTTCATTATCAAGATTTCTTGAAGAAGTATTTAGAACCACTGGAGCCCTTGGAGTTATTATTTGAGGAATAGGATTTCTTTCCAGTGGAATCCTTGGCTGATGGTTTCCTACACTTTCATATCTAGATTGATCTTCTTCTTCATCTACTCCATCTCCACCTGGCTATGAAACTTCTTCATCTAAACATACATGCTCTTCACCTTCACATGTTAGAATATGGCTAGGACCAACTTTTCTTTCCACCTTTGCTCTAATTTCATCCAATAAAGCAACCATAATCTAGTAGGATGACTTCATGCTCTCCATGTCATGATTTAGAGCTTGCACCTATTTCTTCTTGGGTGCCATCTAAAATTGACAAAATCCTCAACCAAAATTAAATCAATAATAAAAGTAGGCTTCAATACCAATAATGCTAGAGCAAGTTCACTCCATAGTTAAATCACCTTCAATGCACTAAATCCAAATATTATACAAAGATAAATTTATTTGCTGAAAAATAATAAAATAAGCTATCTTTAATTAAATTATTCAAAGATTACAATAGGATTCAACTAATTGACAAGCATCCTAAAACCTATCATAGCTCTACAATTACACAATGGTTGTTCTTAATGCAAGACACAACCAAGAGAAATTTCTTTCACAACCTGGATCTAAGATCTCAACTCATTAGTAAGATACAAGAGAATAGAATACATAGATCAACACACCACAAGGTGATCTTGGAGATACAATCACCTATTGCACTCACCCAATCTCTCTTGCCCCATTCTCCTTGCATACAAGCTCTCCTTTCCTCACATGGATGAAGGCATACATAATTATAAAGATCCAAATCCCTAGGAAGCTTTCTATTTACCTTCCTAGATGTTTCCCACATAGATCTAGAGTCTTTTGTATGTTTTCCCATTGAAATGCCATGTTAGAGGTTCACTTCTTTGTTGACATAGGTGTATCTTGTTTCATGTAGACATCTTTTATGAAACTCCTGCTCCTAAGAGAGACATCTACTATTTTTTATAGATGTCTTCTATGTACTAGAGATGTTTACACTTCAAGGGAGAAATCTTTGAGGAGATGTCAATCTTTCTGAGGACACGTCTTCTATGAAAATCTTGATCTTAAGAGAGATGTCTACTATTTTTGGTAGACATCTTCTATGAACTGGAGATGCCTACACTTTAGGGAGGACATCTTTGAAAAGACATCTATCTTTTTGAGGAGATTTCTATCTTGAAGATGTCAAAAAAAATAATTCTTGTTTTGATGCTAGGAGCATCCAGATGCCTCTAAGTCTTCATAGATTATGGAACCTTCTAAACTTATCAAAATAAGCCAAAACACCTTCAAGCATGCCAAAACATCCAAGAATCTTCATCATTAAAATTCAACATAAAAACACACACAAAAATTGGACACAAAAGTCTAGGTTTTCTCTAGGTGAAAAACCTACAAAAACAACTTACAAGACAAGAACAAGGAAATAAAAAGAGGTGTTCCTACACCATTATTTCATTTAAAACATTTTGGAGAATGGAGTTAAATCCATGACCTCTAACTTCTCAAGTAATATTCTTTATGTTTATTACACTAGCTAACTAGGCCATACCACTAGTTGTGCTATTGCTAACAACAAATTTAATATATAAATTTTATAATTTTGAATTTAAAAAAAAATCTATTATTAAGGGTGACATCTTTTCATGCATGAGCTTGATAAGGTCACATGTTAACATGGCCCCCCAAGCCAATCTTTGGCTTGCTAGCCCTTGAATAAATGGAAAAAAGAAACGAAACTTCCCCCAACCATCATGTTAATTGCATGCTATCTTGCTTGTTTCTCTCTCTTACCTCTACTGTTCACCTTCTATTTGTTTAAATTTCCATTAATTTTTCTTCATTTATCAACTCTTTATTTCACATGCTTCTAATGTCATATTATTCACTACATTTTCTATTGTTGATTCTATATTCTTTAACAATAGGGACTAGCAACTCCTATAAACAATACAAACATTAGTGGTTTGAATTAATTCCAATGCTAGTAAACATTGCATATAATAGTGAGTTGTACTGGGCCCAACATCTATGGACATTGATGATCTACATGGAAAAATTCCTTCACATATTTGAATTCAAATATGCATACATTTCAAATTATGATTAACATTAAAAATGGATTGAATGGTAACAACATGTCTAAGAACTAGAAAGTTAATTGTATTAGTCTTGGAGTAGTATTAGAATGGATAACCACTTAAAAGCTCTTTAGATGTCTCAAAATTCATGCCTATATTTTTTAACTTTGAAATCCCATAGCTTTTTATTCTGCAAGTTATGTTTAGCAAACAAATAATCATTTTTATTAGAATTTAACCTTTTAGATATGATAATGAATTCAAGTTTGGTGTATGAGACCCCAAAAATTAGTTTTTAATTTCCTACCTTAAAAAAGGCTTTAACATCTGTGGGAATTAGAATTATCATAACTTGGGCATTCAATGTCCATTTTTAATTAGTGGTAGAGTAGTATTAATGCCTAATCATACAAATCATAAGCATACACAAGTGACATGATCATAATTCATAAACCAAACTAATGTTATATCTAGATAGTTAAATATGATCGTGGATCATTCTCTTCCTAATTATACTTTATACTTGTGTGGCCCATAGGGTATATGGTTAAGTATAACTAACATATATGGTATTGATGTTACTTGGGTCAAATTAAAATATTAGCATATAATCTATTTAATTTAGTGAAAAAATTAAGATCTAAGCTATCATAGATAATAATTATCTGTTCTTGATTTATAATATACATCCTAGACTCACATAATTACTACTAGGTTACTAAGTGATTACTATTAGATGCATCAATTAAGAGAATTGTTGGAATTACCAAAAAAAATACGTGTTATGGCCAAAGCCAATCATACTTATTCTACCATAAGTACCATGTGTTTGGAATTTACAGGTTAATCTAAGTGCATACATGGAAATAACAATAGAAGTAAATTAAAATTAAAAAAATAATAAGCTAAGTCAAATTATTATAACAAATATAAATCAATCTTAATCTTATTCCCATTCATGAATATGTGTCCAAGTATATGATCACTTAAATAAGATTCCATTAATTAATTTAACTACATACTATGGGTACTCATTCAGTGTTCTAACTACTAGGAGAATAAAATAATAGATTCTAGCTATAATTAATGACAAAAAGGTGATATAAATGTGATTGGCAATGAATTTATATAGGCATTTATTAGTATTACCTCAACACAAAAACCTCTACATTGATGCTAATGTATTAACATAGTTATGTCAACATATTCAATCAAATAGTTATTCATCATACCTCCATGATTAACTAAAAAATCATTTTCAATTTAATAAAATTGGAATAGAGTTTGTTTATACAATATAGAAGCATACTTAACTGACTAAATAACTTAATTATTATATTAAAAAATTTATTTGAGTATTTGAAAATTTAGTAAACAATAAAATTTATATACATTTATCCTTATGAAAAGTTTTCGTAGAATGTACAAAACTATCTAAGGTATATTCCTTTTTGTATCCACTTTGTTGCTGCACTAGTGATTAAGACTAAGTATTATTTTAACATACTTTCATCCAATTTTAAACATCATAATAGCCAATAAATAGCATTACAAAATATATTTGCAACCTCTAAAGGCCTTAAAGAACCATTCTAGTAAATGACCTAGTGTATGAGCATCAATTTTGGTGATCCTAGAAAATTCAAGGATAAAATTCTTCTAAGTATTATAGGTGACACTATTGTAGTATCAAAATCACTCTTGAACCATCATTCCCATGTCACCTATACCAAATCTACTCTTCAACGATAGTGTTAACTTCATAGACTTGAACGATTCTTATACATTAGTCTTGACATGGTAGATACCAAAATTTAGCACTTTGGCATGTTTATCCCAGGCCCAAGGTGTAAACCTTTTCTAAGTCTCATGGTGATGTTGATGTTGAGCATTAATACCTACATCACTAGGATGATCTCATACACATCACTTTCCATCTACAAGAATTAACCTTTTGACTCTATTTGTGACCTCTTAAGCTTTTCAAGAATTAATCAACATCATTTCTAAGACATTAAAGCATAAATTTGAGAAGTTTGGAGGTAGTTTGGAAGGTTAATACTAATTCTAACATTAATTTTAACTAGGTGACACTAATTCCAGCACTAGCATCACCATGATAGCATCAACATTAAGAAAATTCATCAAGCTCATCAATTGATGTTATTTCCCAAGTTTGCAAGCTTCTCAACATCCTATAGGTACTATCATGGCATAATTTGGCATTAGTTCGGGTGTCAAAAATTATCTTGTAGGATTGGAATTATAGTATGAAGAATACTAAGAAAATTTTGTATCTTCTTGATGACACTACTCTAATGTAACCTACATTATCTAATCTTCCAAGTCATAGTGTCCAAAAACAAACTTCAAGTTAACTCCACTTGACTCCAAAAAATCCTAAGCATATAAATACTAGGTCAAAATTCAAATTTAGGGCTAGTTTCTTGATATATAGAGAATGTTTTTGAATTTTAAGAGATCAAAAGCATGAGCATCTATCTTTACAACATCCCCCATGTGCTACATGGTCTTCATACCTCTTCCTAGTAGTCTACAAGCTTAATTTAATGTCTAAGTCCTCCACAACCTAAGCACTAATGCTAAAATTAGTGTTAACATTAGTTTGGTAGTTCTCACATTATTATCCTAGAGTTAGAATTTTGCAACATAAGTATCACTATCCTAGAGTTAGAATTTTTTTAGCATCAATATCACTAGTCCCAAATTTAGAATTTTTTCAACATGAATATCATTGGTTCCAAAGTTGGAGTTTTTTCAGCTCCAATATCACTTGCCATATGGTCAAAATAGCTCATTTTGGCTCCAAATCAATTCTAGACTATGCCTAACACTTTCCTACTTGTATCTACATCTTCCAATAGTTCAAGTTGAATATTAAAATTCACATTTTTCTTATAAACTAAGATTTTATTATCAATGTTATCTCCCTTATGTTTTTCACCAACACTTGTAGCTTTAGCCTTCCATAGGAGACAAATACTTTCCATTCATCTAATTAAGCATTTTTGCTATTGGGAAAGGAAACCAAGACCCTTTCCCACATATCAAGTTCTCCAACTTTTATGAATTTTATGCTTATTTATTCACTTTTCCATACTTGGATTTTATTTCACATCACTATATAATCCATTTCCATACTTAGATTTTATCTGCATTGACTATCATAATCAAGTTTATTACTTAGATTTATTATTTTTTCATCATTTTCCTACCATTCCTAATTCATAGATGGTAGGATAATTCCATATTTAATTAGAAATTCATATGCCATCATGTCATAATTATTGATTTCTCAAAGGTTATATCAAATTGAAGACCATTTGTAGCCATGAATAACACATTTTATACTTAATTTTATGAAGGTGTTTCTAAGAGATTTGAAAACAGCATTATTGGGACTAGGAGGACTAATAGGTTTTTTTTTAATGTCACAAACCTATTGCCTAGAGCTTATAGATCATCTCTAACATTTAGAATTTTGCACAATTTTAGCACTTTTTCTTAGTTTATTTTTCACTTGGTACTTGAATTTTATTTCTAAGTGTGTGTAGAGACACTATTTGATATTATGTTTGGTCAAGATTCCAACTCTTTTTATAACTCAAAAATTAATAGATTGATGGAGATACAAAAGGTATAAGTGATCTTGACATCCATATATCAACATGATTACAAGGTTGCATGCATGAAGAAATAGTTAAGCCTAACTTTTTCTTGAAAGTAAGCTAAGAAGGATGACAACATATAAATAGTTAATGGCCTAGAATCATTCTTATCTAATTAACCAGCTCATTAAGCTTAACTAGTTTAAATAGGTAATGCTAGTTGATGAGCGGCAAGGTACCCCTATGCTCAACCATATGAATCACAAGCGTTCATGCATGATCTAGTCGAATTCTATGGATGGGACTAGTTGTGGCATCTAGATCATTATGCTCTAATTGTAGTTTGTTGTCTTCCCACTTGGACTAGTGGTATCTTTATCACATGTGGTTTAGTCCAAAGTGAGGCATATTATGTGGTATAATTTTTATGTTACTCCTCATGAAAATAAAGAGATAAATTAATTAAGCTAATAAATGATGTAAAACAAGATCTAAACTAGCTTGACACAAGTAACCACCCCACTTTTTTGGACACATCCTGAACACACATAACACTACTACCTACCAAATGTTAAGCATTGTTAGGTACCAAGTACTATATGTATGCTTGAAGTGGAAATAAATTACTAGAAATAAATTACTTAATTCAAATGAATTTAAGTTGAAAGCATGAAAGTAAAGTGCATTAAAGGAAATAGTAATCCATTCTTAGTGCTACAAGGATTGTCAATAGAGTTCATTTTATTCCTATCACACTGTTGTGCTCAGGTACATCAGTGTTCAAACAAAGAATCATACACACTTAGACTTCTTCTGCAAACACTCAGAAAGTATTCTAACTCTAAGGAAAATAAATGGCAAGAGCTTCACTACTCTAACTAAAAACTAACTTGAAACTAACTCAAAAGAGAAGCCTAGGCATTATATTTATAGGTCAAAGTATATACCCCAATGTCAGGTACCCGATGTCGCATCTAGGCTGTGATGTCATGTGCCCTAACATCATGTACCTAACATCAGAGTAGAAAGAAAACAATGATTCATCAATTGTTAAGGCTCTAATGTCAAGGCTCTAATATCAAGATCGGAACATCATGACTCATCATACCCCCATGATTGAAAGAAAACTTGTCCTTAAGTTAAACAAAACGAGAAACAAGTTTTTAAAAAATATTGGGTAGGTATTGGATTATTGACTAACATAGAAACTAACTTAGGTAAAATAGATAGACACTGAGTGCCCAAGTATATGGAGTTACAAGCTTTCCAAAATTGGGTGTTCATGATAAGAGAAATGAACATCCTGGAAAAAAAAACTCTCATCCAACACCTCTTGGTAGTCGAAGAGAGAGATAGAAGATCCAACAATCATGAATGATCCTCATCACAAGGTGTTACTACATCATCCTTGGTGAAGATAGTCCCACTTTCAGTCCATGCTAGAATCACAATAGAATCATGAATTAGTATGTAAGATGTAATACATAGCTATTAAGTACCTTGTCTCTTTGGTGGTTACACTTAGCTAGGTTGTGACTATGGTAGATTGATTCCTTTAGTAGTGTTAGCGAGAAGGCTAATAAATAGGGTGAAATAGATAAGTGGTCCATTAAATTTGAAAAAGTTTAACATAAGAAAATATTTGAAGAGAGTTTAATAATTCACAAAAATAAAAATAAAAGTTCACTAAAAAATTTTGTGAAGATGTGCACAATTGGATGTCATTGATGGGGTAAACAAAAAGATTTGATTGTAAGAACTTAACTAACCCAACCAAAAGATATGCAAGTTGGTCCTTCCCAAAGTAGGCATAGGAATTTTATGCTCTTGCATAAATTCATACCAAATAGTCTATGGGCTTCGTGGATGATTAATGGTTATGGAAGGTTAAGTACAAAAATCTAGAAGAAACTAACTAAGAATTTTGACACATCAAACCAAGACATAAAATCAAGAATATGAAATTGGCAATGAAGTCAGATATGAAAAGCATAGATGGATGAGAGAGAGTGGAATGGTTTTCCTAATTAAGGTCACATGAATTCCCTTATGGAGTTTGTGGTTAAATGACTTGATAGGATCCATCCTTAGTCCAGCCCAAGACCAACCACGTTCAGTGACTTTGCATCAACATTCTAAGACCAATCCACTCCCTAAGACACAAGAGTGCTCCCATAGAACAACCAGTACTTCTTATTAGAGAAGAAAAGATAAGTAGGAAGTGAGGAAGAGTCATAGTTGGAGGGGACCTTCAGGCATGGGTACATGTCTTTCTAGTCCCCTAACCAGTGCTTATAGCCCATTTATTTGATCTAAGGGATGTGCTTTGAATTTCGATCATTTTTTTGTGTTTTTAAAATGGGTATCACACCATGCAAAGGTACATGCATTTATGTTGTTTAGGGGATGTGCTTTGAATCCTCATCATTTTTTTTATGATAACCACACCATTTAATGATGCATGCATTTATTTTATCCAAGGGATGTGCTTTGAATTCTCATCATTTTTTTGTTGATGAGAACCACACCATGGAAGGACACATGCATTTATTTTGTCCAAGGGGCATGCTTTGAATTCTTATCATTTTTTTTTATTATAATCACACCATGCAAGGACTTATTCAACTTCCTTTTATTGGTTGACACAAAATGGTAAGAAATCCATGAAAACACACATGCACCCAAGCAAATAAAAATGCACAAAGAATACTGAATCCCCTTGAAGCCATATCCTATTCAAGCTTTTGAATCCTTTCCAATTTCAAAAACTACCAAAGTCACAAATTTATTAAAGTTTTATTAGTGAAAAGGGACTACACATTTCCAAAACAAAGAAAACCATAGAGTTTGTGGATGGGTGGATGTTGTGGATTCATTGCCTATTGCATGAAAAAGAAATCATGTCCTAATCATCCATAATGAAATTCAAACCCAAAAACTAGACACCAACAGTCAAATAACAAAAATAGTACATACCAACATCAATCAATGAATTACCATTGTACCTCGCACTTATTAACAAAAAGTTAGAAAATCACACCAAAATAAAAGAAAATATAAAAGAAGGTGTAAAATATTCAAGAAATAGCAAATGTACTAACAATGGTGTAAAACAAAAATTAGAAAAGATTAATAACATGAAAACAAGAAGATGTAAAATAAAGAATGTGTAAAACAAAAACTTGTAAAATAAAAAGATGAAAAATACTTAAGAATCCTAAAGACTAGAATGGGGAGTAACCCCCACAACTAAATATTTGGCCATCACAAGGATTAATAAGTGTATAAATAGCCTCCATGCATGTATGAAACGTTGGGAACCTTTCATACCCTAGCCACTGGGTGTCTATTGGTTGTGTGTTGGCTAGGTAAAAAAATTGGTCACACACCTGATTGTTATATTTATGGTGGATTGGGATATCAAGCATGCTAAAATTATGGATAAATAGCCTACTATTGCACCCTTGAGTATGAGATGATATGCATGGATTCATTTGTCTCCTCACATTTGTAGATTCATTGGTTGGATGTGGGATTGAAGTATGGACAGATGGTGTTCCTTGTGTATTGTCAAAGGATGGTGGTTTAGATGAGAATGGTGGTGCACTAGGTTGGCCTTGTGCTAGCTCAGATGATGCAATGGGTTCATATGTGGTTTACTTCAGCTTATGGTCTTTCCTCTAAAAGGGATGTTTCCAATGTTACGGTTGGGATCCACTGGTGTCAGCATGTCCATGCACATTTGTAGCACAAATGGCACTCATTTCTTGATACTGTGGTGCTAAACCTTCCTGAGTTACTAGTGATGGCATTGGAGGAGGTGAATTATGAAAATATCAAGGGTAAGTTGGATGGTAAGTAGCACAAGGTGGTGATCCTTCAGGGAATGTCCTATGTTGATGGTACTCGAGATAGTGGTAGTGGCAATTAGAAGTAGAGGATGTAGAACTAGTTGGATAAATAGGGTGTTGAACATAGTAGTCATGCATTTTTGGTGGGTATGGCTGATTTGGTGGTGGCCTCCCCCACAATTGTCGGTGTTGCCATTGGGGTTGAGGACCATGTTGAGGTTGGTAATAAGTCCCTGTAGGATGGTATGATTGGTTGTGGGACTATCTAAAATTATCTTGTGGGAGAGGAAGTCTCCTAGACACGTGCTTTTGCAAAAACTTCATATTTAAGGCATCTACCCAATACTCCTGTAGATGCAACAATATGGGGCATTGGCCCTTTGGATGGTCATATATGCATAGTTCTCATATATCATCTTCATTTGTGGTGGATTCTTTAGCCTCACTTTCTTTAGCCATTTTCTCCATTTGCCAAAAAATGTTCTTGGCTATTTCTTGGTTTTGCATCCTCTATTTAGTATGATTTCCTAGCTTATTTTGCATGATCCTCTACTCAACTGTATTAATGAGAGTTGAAATTTTTTCATATATCCATTTGGACATCCTATTAAACTTTGCTTCTAGATCATCAATAAACTCCTTCATTGGTAAGGTTTGTGTGGGATCACCTTATTGAGAGTGGTTTCATTTTTCTTACCATAAATTTGAACCTCCATTAATTAAAGAGTTGGGTCCCATTGAGATTTCTCGACATTCCACTTACATATATCTCCTTCTTCTTTTGCTACACACTCTATTATCTCTTTGATCTAATGCACTTGAAGCTCATATAATTGCCCTAGGGCACACATCCCAAGGGTCACCCTTGTTTCATTGTGAAGACCATCTAGGATATGGTAAAGTTGCTCTTCCTTAGAGAAACCATGACCTAGGCATCGATTCAGTAAGGCAAAATATCTATCTAAGGCCATGTCCAAGGGTTCATGTTGTTCTTGTTTCCACTCTTGGATTTTTCATCTCAAATTGGACACTCTTTTATAGGTTTGGTATCTCTTGTTAACAAGTTCTAACATTGTAGACCATCATTGAATGGAGTTTGGTCTCAACGAACTATACCACACTTTAGCTCTATCCATTAGTATCCTAGGAAAGATCCTAAGCTTGTTCCATTCACTTTCAATGTTATAGTTAGCATAGGCATCATGGAAGGCTTGTAAATGATGTTATGGATCTACATCATAGCCTCCTAAAACTTTTGGGATATTATTCATGTCAATCTTAAGTAGTTAACTCTTTTTGTGATGCCTACGAGATATCTTAATGGACTCTATGATATGCATTAGGTTCTTAGTGGCCAATAGTGGTTCATCATCATCAAACTAATTGTAAGGGAAATCTCTATGTTCATGGTGACTTCTTTGACTTTTCTCATGGGTTCAATTCCAATTTTTAGTTCAACCCTTTATTGGAGCCTTATCTCTATTGTCAGAACTAGAAGTTAAGGGGGAAGAGGAAGATGAGGAAGTAGAAGGATTTCCATGGCTTCTATGGTATTCCTCGGAGTCCTTTGGTTTATCATTTCTAGGTTTCAAGGAGGTCTTAGGCCTTGAGGCCTTCCCTAGTTTAGGACCTACATCATCTTCTCTAAGATAATTTGCCTTAGTGAATGTAGTCTTTGAGTGTAAACAAGGTGGTCATGATCATAAGAGACCCTTGCATAAGGTTGATCACTCCAATCTCCTTCATCATATATCTCATTATTCTCCAATGAATGTGTTTGCTATATAGTGCATAGTCACTTCCACGTGAGAGAGACATTGTTCTTGATTTATGGTGTGTGTGAGCTAAGAATTTTTTAAAGATATATCATTAATACCTTTTATAGTAATCATGTATAATATAACTAATCTAGATAACTAGGACCATCCTCGGCAACAACACCAATGATGAGTGGTGAGGTACCCCTATGCTCAACCATATGAATCACAAGCATTCAAGCACAATCTAGTCAAATTCTATGGATGGGACTAATTGTTGCATCTAGATCATTATGCTCTGATCACAATTTTTTGTCTTCCCACTTGGACTAGCAGTATCTTTATCACATATGATTTAGTCTAAAGTGAGGCATATGATGTGGTCTAATTTCTACGCTAATCCTAATGATGATAAAGAGATAAATTAATTAAACTAATAAATGATGTAAAACAAGATCTAAACTAACCTAACATAAGTAACTATCCCACTGCCTTGGACACATCTTGAACACATCTAGCATTGTTGGGCTACCAAATGTTAAGCGTTATTGGATTACCATGTACTATATGTATGCTCGAAGTGGTTTTGTTTGTGTTCATTAACAACTAGAAATAAATTTCTTAATTCAAATGCATTTAAGTTGAAAGCATGAAAGTAAAGTACATTAGAGGAAATAGTAATCTATTCTCAGTGTTGCAAGGATTATCAAAATAGTTCATTTTATTCTTGTCACACTGCTATTCTTGGATACATCAATGTTCAAA
Organism: Gnetum montanum; assembly: GCA_015680685.1. NCBI lineage: Eukaryota > Viridiplantae > Streptophyta > Gnetopsida > Gnetales > Gnetaceae > Gnetum > Gnetum montanum. The sequence goes on along the minus strand of MNCI01008099.1, from coordinate 79,098 downwards.
CAAAGAACTATACACACTTAGACTCCTTTTGCATATACTTAGAAAATATTCTAACTCTAAGAAAAATAAATGGCAAGAGTTTCACTACTCTGACTAAAAACTAACTCAAAATGGGATCCCAGGTGTTGTATTTATAGGTTAGAGTATATACCTTGATGTCGGGTACCCAACGTCACATATCAGCTCCAATGTTATGTACATGATGTCATGGCCCTGACATTCGAATAAATAGAAAATTGTGATTCATCATATGTCAAGGCTCCAATGTCAAGATAGGCAAATCATGACTCATCACTAGCAAAGTACTTAGCTATCAGGGATGAGATTTAGGTGTTGCCCAGTATGGAAATTCAACAAACATAGGCTATGGGGGATCATCTCATGGAACATCCTAATATTAACTTCAGCAACAAGAATTATCAATTTCAAGATCAAAAAAGCTAGGGTGGTAGCATCAACATCCATAATAATGATAAAGATGAGAATTCTCACTCTTCACTACCCACAAATATATTTCCTTCAGACACCACATAGTCATAGAGTCTAATTTTGTAGTAAGTCAACCTTATTAAATCTTCTAATTTATTTTCCATGTATTTTCATTAGACCACTTTTCTTGTTGCATCTATTTCCACTACTCCAACTACCATCACTACATAGGCAATTACATTACCATTTACATATATAGCTCATTTTCCAGTACATCCACTATAAACCTAGCACCCTTTATATAAGCTCAAAATTTTAATCTTTCTTAGCATCTTTCAATAATCATCCTTGGAACCACAAGTCTAATATTTATAAATTTTACTACCATTCCTTTCATCTTTCCATCGAATGCCTATATATAATATTTTACATTCTTTCTCCATGTCCACTATTGTACCTCCCTAGCCAAGTTTGCCTATTCATAACTTCATTTTAGGTAATTCTACTATGTTAACTATTCTTAAAGTTCCTCTTAAGTTAATGTTGTTGCTTCAAGATCTCTCTTCTAGATTACAAGTGAATGAAAATCAAACATGTAAGGCCACAACATTACAAGAAGATAGCTCTACTATTTCTATGGCTAATCTTCTTATTAATCCCATCAATCCATTAATTTTACCTACCCAAGTTCCAAGGGAATTTTCCTTTCATAGTTTACTAAGTATAATGGGAATTATGAATGCATGAATCATATCATCACCTTTTGTAATAAATGCATGCTATTAATCAACTATCTTGACATCATTCTTAAAGGCTTTTCTAACTCCCTAATTAGAAATCCATTCAAATAATAAAAATCATTTTTTCATGGATCTATCACCTCCCTAGAACAGCCCTTCATCATCATTGTTCAAAGGTTTAGATACAATATCACTTTGATGAAGCATCAAAGTATCACATTGATGGATCCCTATTGACACAGCCCCATTGATGTAGTGTTTGCTATGTTTAAGAGGCCCTATCAATGTAGCTCCACATTAAAGTCTATAAATACATGTGCTCCTACCATGTATTATCATTCTTTGATCAATAGAGTAGCCGAACTCTTATAGATTTACTCTATAATCTTACAGAATAGTTAGTGAGTGCCCGCAGTGTGAATCTCAGTTAGTTGTATGGTATCTTATTTGAGTGGCAATGTACCTAGACACATTCCATGAATGAAAATATGATTGATATATATTCTTATTCATTGTAGCACTTTAACTTAGATTAAATTTACTTTAATGAAATTTATATGCCATGTACTTAGTTAATATTTACATTTCCATGCATGTTAATGAATTAGTGGAATGAGTGTGACCATTTTCGAGCATAAACATGTATTCGCTTCATAATCCCAGTAGTGTTATTACTTGGTTCACCTAGTAGCATAGTGCTTGGTAATCCCAGTAGTTGATACATGAGTTCAAGACATGTAGGACAAGCTAGGCATAGACACTCATCACCCATAGGATAGTTTAGACTTTACTTTCTATTGCTAATTAGTTAAATAATTGATTTATTTATTATCATTAGGAGCAACCTAAGGCCAAAATAACATCAAGAATCATATGCCTCACTTTGGACTAAACCATA
>MNCI01008099.1:6068-64169 GCA_015680685.1 Gnetum montanum | reverse complement strand
CTAGCATGGATGAGAGGGGGTGATATATTTGTATCATTTTGACCCATTCTAGGGCTTCTAGAAGTTCCAGAGGATTTTAGCAGGATCTAGGGATCACCAAGCATCAAGAAATGGTCATTAGGTCATAAACTTAGCTCATTTTTTGCTTTCCCCCATCTTTCCACATTGAGGGTGAGAAGCTCGATGTGGAAGTCTCCTCCAGCATGGAAAACACCAAATCCTAGGTTTCAACCAGTTTTGACTAGTTTCAACTAGGTTTGGTGAGGTTCTGAGGTTGTCGAAGATACTTTGAAGGGTTCTAGGTCATGTGGGGACGACTTTGGGATCAAAATTTTGCTAGATGGGTGTTGGGAGGAGAGATTGATTGTCAACCCCCTTCTTCCACACTTAGAACTATTTCCTTAGCATGGAAATCTATGGTGCTTAGCCATGCTTATGTTTTATTGAATTTTGGAAACCCAAGGTTAAAAAAGGTAAGTCTGGGTTGCTAAAAATAGAAACATATTTGTAAGTCTAACAAATTTGAAAAATGATAAACATGTTTCTACACTAGGCATGGTATTCCTAGCATGCATGCATGAGGGTAAGGTTTCCATAATGTCTTAAGTGTTGAAATTAGTAAAAATCATGCAAGTTTGGTCAAAAGGAAAGGCACAAGGTGGGGCCCACAATCCAAAAATTTATAATTTTAAAAATTAGATTTGTTTCCTCCCCCTAAAACTAATGTGAACTAAAATTTTCCCCCTTTTGCTTCAGTGCACTTGTATTCATGGTGCAATGAATTAGTAGCTAGGGTTTTGTTTAGGTTTAGGTGCCTTTTATAAGTTAAAATTTGCAAATTTTTATCATAATTTTCATTCTTCAAAAATAGTGCATTTGAGAACTCTAGTAGAGATTCTTGTAGTAGCCACAACCAATATTTATCATGTAAAAATCCCATCTCCCCTGCAGCCATTGTAGAACTCTCATTTTTTCAAATTTTCACCTTTTCTCAACATTGAGCCTACCATGGTGCCCAAACATAGAGGATGGAAAAGTAAAAATCCCACAATTTAGAGGATGGATGAGCATTTAAGATAGTTTTCAAAATTTCCTAGGCCTATCTCCATCTAGGCTCCATTTTTCAGTACTCCAAGGTAGACAATTCTACCTACTTTTGCCTTTATTTCCATGGTTTTTTCTAATTTTTTGCCTTCCAAGTGTTAGAGCCATTTTATCAAATCTACTCCAATGGGGGGATTAATTCAAAATTCTGACAAAATTCCACCTCCTATTTTGGCTACTTCCATGCTGATCTGAGGTTGTTTTATCACTTTAGCTTTTGTAGATTTGATTTTGAGAATAAGCCTTGTTGTTTTGTGCTTTGTTTCTCAAAATCTTTGGGTATGGCAATTTTTTCCAATCTAGGCCTTAGGATTTGTGAACATTAAATTTTAACAAAATCCTTCCCCATTATTTTTAGGTGAATTTCAATGGGTTGTAAGGGCTTTGGCTATTTCAATCATTTTAATGGATATATGAAGTTCAGGCTTTGGGATTTTTGAATTTTTGTTATGAAAAAAGCAAGTCAAGTTGTGTATTTTTTTTCTTGGTAAAGTGGTTGCATATTTGTAAAATCAAACATTATGGATTTGTAGCCCTTTATTTAAGCTTCTCAATGGTTGTTGTCTCATTTAATTTGGCTTTAAAACAAGGAAGTTATGGCTATTTTCCTAATGTTGTGTAGTTAGGTTGTTTGTGCTACTTTTGTAATTTTATGTTGATTTGTGAAATTTTCATTAGAAAACGGCCACGACTACATATTATTTGGCGTCAACTTTCCAACAAAGATCGAATCATTCCAATTGGATTTAAAATGAATTTTTTTATAAATTTTTTTGCTAAAGTTGTGCAAATCATGGCAAAACTCATGGTTGTAGTACATTACCCAAAATAGAAGTGGTTGATTTTTTGCTTTTTCTAGGAGTAAAATATTTTTCTATTTTAAATAAGTTTTTTTTATGGCTTCATGTGTTTTTCTAAGTTTATCATGCTTTTTCCAAATTTATGCATAGTTTAGATTTTTTTTTTTTCAAATTTATGCATGCTTTGCATAATTTAGATGCTTTTTCTAAACATGTTCTTGCTTTTTTCCAAATTTATGCATAACTTAGATGCTTTTTATAAATTTATACATAATTTAGACTAAGACATAGTTTTGGACATAATGTTTTTGGTTATAAAGGCTATAAAATATGGTATCAATGCTTTTATGAAATTTCTTAAGCTAATTTAGATAAACACCTAAGAGCTTTTTATAGAAGCTAATTTCACCTCTAACTTAGGAAGTTTTTTCTAATGAATTTCCAATTGGACATAATGCAAGCTTATGTAATGTTGTGATGAAATTACTTAGGCTAATTTAACTAAACATGTTAGAGCTTTTTATAGAGGCTAATTTCACCTCCGACTAGATGCTTTATCTAAATTTTCTAAGTAACTCTAATAAGCCATAATGCTTTTGTTTTGAAAGGTTGTAATAGTGCCTTTTTATGAAATTTCCTAAGGTTATTATGTAAAAATCTTAGAGCTTTTTACAAAGGCTAATTTCACCTCTAACTAGATGTTTTCCTAATCTATTAAGAAATTCTAATTGGCCACAATGTTTTTGCTTTGTTTTATGTAGGTTCTTCTTAAGGCCTATTCTCATTATAGTAGAGAAGGTATGCATTTTGTGCTACATTGGTCATCCTAAGACCAATACTCCACCACATAACATGCCTCTTGGAAAGTTGTCATCATGGTTTCAGCCTAGGGCAAGGAACTTCCTTGCCTACCTCCTCAAGAAATTCAATGTGATGTTGTCGTCATACTTGTTCATGGATGTAGTCGAGTTTGTTGTAGAGAGCCTATTGCCTCATGAATCAGAATTGATTACCAAGTATATTACTGATAAATTACTTCCTAAAATCACATTGGGCCTTGTATATGTCGTAAGTTCATGCTACCTATCAAATATCTGGACAATGCTAGAGTATAGTCATTATAATACTAATAATACTCTGATGGTGGCACATAGAGCCCATACACTATTGTAGAACCTACTTGGAACCATGTTATCATCTACAAGGGTAAACATGGTTATTGTAATATTTTTATGGTTTTGACTTAACTTCTTTTCCTAACTTCATTAATTTTACTTCTTTCAAGTACAAGGTCAACAAGTAGGGTTTGATTGTTAATGACCAAATCCTAGCATTGGCTCAAACTACTTTTGACGAATTCACTAAGAGTCCAACATGGTATACAAGAAGTGAAAGGATGATAAGACAATGCATAGCTAGTGGGTAGATGTTGATGACACAAATCAAACCCTTGTAGTTGGAACCTCTACATCATAGAAAAAAAGTAAAGGTGAACACATAGCTTCTAGTGTTTCATGGCATTAAGTGTTTTATTACTTGTCTTGATTGTTGAAGTTGCTCATATGGATGCTGACCTTCGATTATTACTTTGCAAGACCTCCTACCTCAGCTGATGTCACTATAACACTTTTAGGCTCACATCATGAGGAAACCCTCATCCTAAAGTTTGGTGATGTGACATCAACATAGGGTGGCTAAGGGAACAAGTGCCTAGATATGTTCAAGAAAATGTTCAACATGCAAGTTTTCTTAGTGTATTTATGACACCTATTTCTTCCATTCCTACTATGAAGATGTTGCATGTTATCAACTCCTTTGATGAGGAGGTTGGTTGCTTTAGTAGCATCATCCGAGGTCTTAAGGTAAACATTGACATCAATGCTAGCCTCTTTCATGACTTGTTTAGGGTCCTTGCTGATGCGGCTAAGGTTTCTACTAGGATAGTGAGGGAATCAGGCCATCATGAGGAAGTTCTAGAGTGGCTTCATGCCAACATGGGCCACTTTAGAATTTCAATGGATAGCTTCATGGACCCTAATGCAAAAGAATCATATCCTTTATTTAGGTCTTGTGCATTCCCCAAACTACTATCACAGAAGAAGGTAATTGGCCTAGCACAAGTGTGAACCTTTAAGAAGGTCTTGATGGAGGACATCAAATTTGATTGGATTACTACTTTGGCTACTAGGCTTCAAGAGGATATTCTTAGACTCCATGTTGATACCTCTATGATAATCCATATGCACTTTGCATTTTTCACAAAGTGTCTAAAGAGGTTTGTAGAGTTTTTGGTGGTGTATCGAAATGGATGATAGATTTCCCAGGACCCAAGCCAACTTTTTGGGCCTTGGATAAAACATATTTATCCAACAATGTATGCCCAAAACCCACCAAAGGGTGTGGATGAGACATTATCCATCACCACTAAGAATCTTAATGTTAGGCAGTACGAGTCTCCTAATAGTACTAATGATGGTGAGTCCCTCTCATTTCTTGCTAGTATTTAGGAGGTCAAATGAAGGCCCATGAAGGCCAAAGGAGAATCCATAAAGAAATTTAAGAGGCCCATGGAAGAGGCACCCCCAACATCAAATCAACCTACTACAAAGAAGCTTAAGTTTAAGCTTAAGCCATCACAGTAGGCAGTCGCAAGTATGCTTTGTTTAACTTTGGCTATTTCTTGTTTTAAAATTTTATGGCTACTTTATGGTTTCATGTGTTACTTAATTTTCTATATGCTATGATTGTAGACAAGTGTCAAGTTATAGTAGCCCAAGCTATTGCAGAGGAAGAATAAAGGCATGTAGAAGAGGCACTCCTAAAGCAACCCATGGTTGAAGGACTTGCTGATGCATGTATAGATGATCTAGATTCTTTGTTTTGTGAGGTAGTACCAGGTACCTCTCCCATCATCATCCCAAAGGAGAAAGAGGAGAAGGAGATAGGTATGCCTATGCCTTAATATTTTAGTTATATCACATTAGTTACATTTGGTTGTCATCCTAACCTTTCAATGATTGTTATGATTATAGTAGTTCCTAAGCCACTAGTGCAAGCTTCCATTCCTGAGTTTTGCATGAAACCATGGGTAGAGACTTCAAACAAAGTGGATTTTTTGTGTGGGATGGCTAAGGACATCATCAATCAATTACATCAAGTTGCACCTAAGATAGGTAAAGATTTTATTTTATGTTCTTTAATTGTAGGCTTTCTTTGCATTATGGCTATTTGGATTTGTGTCTTATAGTTGCCTTTTATGCTTTGTACAGTACCATCCATGGAGTGGGACTCCAACAGAGACATGGAGGTAGACTCTTTGCTTAGAATTCTCTCTAATTTATCTAGTGTATCCATGAAGCTATACAACATTACCACTAATTTAGCATGTCATGTGCAAAAGCTTCATGGAAGCTAGAGAGGTCCAATGAATCCCTATGGGAGGAAGTTATGGCCTTGAGGGAAAAGGTTCAAAGGTAGGAGGATATGATTAGGAATCTTTGAGACCATAAAGCCTTTGTAAAATCCAAAGTGGCAAACTTGGGGGAGTTATGGACTAAGGAGATTATATGAGCTCATATAGGAGCTTGCTATAGGAGATTATAAGGAGTAGTGGTCCTATAGGAGATGGTAGGGCAATGTATGCAGATGTACCTCATCTCCAAAAAGGTTGAAGACTAGAATGAGCACTTTTCTTGGATCCTAGAGTGGTGTAAGAAACAAAAGGCCCACAAATGTTAGTATAAGGTTGATCGTGGGGCTTACCTGAAATGGATTAAAGAAGAGTTAGTTGAATGGCACAAGAAAGAGTTGTTAATTTAGGGGATTCAAGTAGAGAGTTTTTATCAACTCTTTGAAATTAGTCTCAAGGTGCTCTTCATATCACGACTATTGTAGGTGAGATTGCTACAATTGTCATTACTCATGAGCCTCCTACTTGGACTCCTATAAATAGATCTGGCATTCTGTTTGACATTGATCTTGGGAATGTTGACTTAGTCAACATGATAGAGGACTAGATCCTCCATCATTTGGTCCCCATCTACCCCCAAAAGTGATGGATCCAAACTCTCTACAAGTTTGATCTATTTTATGTTTTAGTTTTTTGGTTTTAAGTCATGATCTTGGCTATGCTTTACTAACTGGTTATATGTTATTGCATTTTAGGCCTTAGGAGACATTGGTGGCTCTAGCAATGAGAGTGGGAATGATCCACCACCACTTCCTTAGCAACCTCCTTAAATTTAGCTTGTTGGCTATTTGTTTTTGTCTTTATGTTGATTCCTATGGTTAGCCAAGACTATGTTATGGATGGTTATTCTTTGGCATCATTACCATAGGTTGTATTTATGGATATTTTAATTTTAAATGTTGGTTTCATTCTTTCTATATGCATTCATACTAGTAAATGTTATAAACATGGCTATATTGACTTTTTTTATGGCTAATTGATGCAAGGAATGTTTGCTAGTTTTAGGTCATCACAAGCATAGGTTATATTGTGCGATTGTGGCTACATTTCTAGTTTAATGTCTTAGCAGACAAAAACATCAATTAAAGATCATAGTGGACCATACTACNGGTCTGAAGTGGAGCTTTAAGAAGAAGCTCCTAGCCATGAAGGACAAAAACCCAAGACAACTAATGATGATAATGAGAAGCAATGTGATACACTATGGGATGAAATTCCTTTTAACATCATAATTGAAGGGGATGGAAAATACAAGCTTGTGAATAATAGGCCTTAATCACTCCCTAATCTTGCAAATATTAGGAAGAATTTGCACAAGTGAAGTTTACCCTAACCTTCCCTATGCCTCTATGACCAGATACAACAATAGCCAAATAGCATTATTTTTAGTCTTGGAACTTATTATATATTTTTTATTTTATTCATATAGCTTAAATTTATTTACATTATTACTTATTTTCTACAAAANTTCACTTGTGCAAATTCTTCCTAATCTTTGCAAGATTAGGGAGTGATTAAGGTCTATTATTCACAAGCTTGTATTTTCCATCCCCTTCAATTATGATGTTAAAAGGAATTTCATCCCATAGTGTATCACATTGCTTCTCATTATCATCATTAGTTGTCTTGGGTTTTTGTCCTTCATGGCTAGGAGCTTCTTCTTAAAGCTCCACTTCAGACCCCTGTTCTATGCCCATGTTGTTAATAGCTAGGGAAGTTGCACTATCACCATGAATGATTATTTCACCTCCCTCATAAGGAAGATGAATTTCTTGATGGATGGGTAAGGAGACAACTCGTAATTAAGTCAACTAATGTCTTTCGAGGATTAGGTTAAATTTTGGTGTCTCTTCTACCACCAAGAAGTTCGTAATTGTAGGAAATTATTCTTTAACTACAAACTCTAAAGGGATAGACCCCTTGATAGCAACTCTTGGTCCATTGAAGGACTTAGGAGCTATGATGATCATAGGTTGTACCTGCTTAGTTAAGCCCAAGTGTTCAATGATGGTGCATGGGATGACATTGGTTGCTACTCCATTGTCAACATGCACTAAATGTATTTTAAATTTTCCTATACATATGGTTATGAATAGAAGGGTTGTAGTCACCTCATCATTCTAAGGATTAACCTTAATTTCACTATTGCAAAATGTTAAGGATGTTGACTTGTCCTCCCCTAATGAGGGAGAAATCATTATTGCATGAATGGCTTCCTCATTAGTAGGAATATCCTCACTAATAGGTATTGAGGTAAAAATTTTAACTAGCACCTCACAATGTGTGGCAAAAGTCATAATCAAGTCATATAAGCTTAAGGTAGTATTTTTCTACTTAAAGGATTTATTAACTTGTTCCATTGCACTAAGAAAGTATTTGTCATTAGCCATGGAATTGCCACCCTGGTTGTGCTTTACTTCTTCCATATGTCCTAAAAGATGGACTTCTATTTTGGGCTATGGCTCCTATTAACTACTTTGGTTGTGAGCTTTGGTATCCTCCTATGGCTTGTTGGTTGAAGGAGATGGGGCAAAGGAGGTCATAGGTATAGCTGAAATCGAAGTGGGCTTTAGTGGGCCCACTTCCTTTTGTACCTACATCTACTTATCTCCCTTGTTATCAAACTTTTGTCTATACTTCTTCCTTTGGTTGGCTGAAATTTTTTGGTTGTTAGCCAGTGGTTGTAAGGAAGAGGAAGTAGCATTAACTACCATAAGGGGTTGTTGTGCAATTGGTTGGGCTATAGCTGTTTAGGGTCTATTGCATTGGGGGACCTTGATGACAAATGGTTCTCTCAGAGGTATTTATGATGGTACCCTCATAATAAAGGAAGATCTTGAGATATGGAAAGCTAAAGAAGCTCTCTCATTATAAATGGGTACTTGGATCACAAACAACTCTCTTGCATGTCTTTAATTTTCATCAATGTTGAATGAAAAAATAACATAAGAACTATCATTGGCATTCAATGAGTCTTTATAAACCTACATTGACTAGTTTTGTGGTCAAACTACGTTAGAAGAATCTAAGACTAGTTTCCCCCTATCTATCATCCTTTGTAGGTCATCCTTCAATGCAAAGCAAAATTTTATATCATGATTGAGTAGTTGATGATAATGGTAGAAGTGGCCTAGTTTGAAGTATCTAGGTAATAAGGGATCATCTTTTATTGCCCGAGAGGGGTCTTTGGCTATTTCACATTGTTGCTCATGATTCTTTTGAGTGAATTTAGTCATTTTTTTATGTTGTATGCATCCACTTCTTAATAGTTGATCAAGCAACTCGGATGATTTTAGTGGTAGATTAGTGTACTTAAACTTGTCCTTCATTTTGATGTTAGGTCTATTTGTTGTTGATGTATCAATCCCAAAAGTTGACGGTTTGTTACTATGGTCATTGGTGGGGGCCTTGGCCAAGTTGACCTTTAGCCCTTGATTTGTGGTCTTGTTTTCCATGGTCACAATTGATACAATAGTGTTGCTTTTTTTTCTCTTTTCTTTGTCTCTTCAAGCATGTTGGTTTTTATATGATATATTGGTTGGATCATGTTTGGCCTCTGCAATATCCTCTATGTTTTCTGTTTGTGAGAATGCTTGGCTAAGAAACCATGGATCAAGGTAGTAAATTTTTGACTTGATGAAGTCATTAACTACTCCCTTGAATATGGCTAACAAGTGGGCTTTAGCTATGGGCTCTAGTATTTCATTCAGTAGTTCATTCCATTGCTAAATGAATTTTTCTATAGGTTCTAAGATCCCTTGCCTGACCTTCATGAGTTAATCAAGCATTATGTCAAGCTTTAATTTATACTTTTGGGTAATGCACGATACCAATAAAGTGCTTTCCTCTTCAAAGACATAGGGAACATCCTCATTATTGTATGAGGCCATGGCTGTAAGAGCAAACATTTACATCAAAAGCTGATAAGATGAGCATTAGGGTCACCTTCTCCATTATATATGCTAAATTATGGAATGGGGACACTAGGAGGAAGTGTCAAGGGTGGGACTACAAAACTTATAAGATCATCCTGGTAGAAGTCCATGATCTTGATGATTTATGTGATAGAGGCTTCAAGCCTCTTTAATTCCTTTGTTAGGTCTTGGATCATTTAGAAGGCTTGATCCAAGCCTTGTGATGGCCCCAAAGTTTTTGAGGTTTGTACATAGGGTTGTGGCATATGTTGTAAGGCTTGTGGCCTTGTTATGGTTTACATGATAAAAGGGAAAGGTTTTGTTATGGTTGTGGCTCTTGGGCCAAACAAAGAAAAAGAAGTCTATGCATACTTGAGGCACAAATGGGACAAATGTAGTGTGTGACCCTTGTGTTGCTGGGGATCTCATGATGGACCCCATGTGACTAGTTAGAAGATTTGTAGTGGTAAAAGCTACCATTAATGGCTTTGTATATTGAGGTTGTGTTGCAAATGGAATTGATATGTTATATTTTTTTGTTTGTGAAATTGACTAAGTATGATGTGTTGCTACAACCAGCATGGGGTCTGCTGTAGTAGTCAATGGAGGAGTGATAGATGGTGGCACCATGTCCATGGACAAAATAAAGGCATTAGCGAAAGGTTGAATGACATTGAAGAATTTTTGGTTCAATAGCCCTTCAACCATGTTTTTAGGCTCAAATTCTATCCTAAATTCACCCTCCTCTTCCAATTTTTCCCCAAAGGTCGAGTTGTCATCTTCCTCTTCTATGGTAATCAATTAGGCTAGGATGCTACAATATATGTCGCTAAGGAGGATTTCTTCATATGAGGAAGGGATGTACTCTTTCCCATCCCTATGTATGACATCAAATTCCCTTTTGGCTCTAGCTTCAATTTGTCGAATTAACATGCCTACCTGTATTTTTGCACAAATGAAGTTATAACGATCTTCATTTATAGTTGCAAAATCAGGACTCTCCCCTCTGACTCTCAAAGATCACCTACACTCAATGACAACAGGGTCTTTGGGATCATACACCCTCATGACTTATTGGTTATGATATTTGCTAGTGAAGGTGAAGGGAAATTTGGTGGATTTTTTAAAAGGCATGGTTATATTGCTAATAATTGCTTAAGGATAGGCTATAAATGGTAAAATAGGAGTAAATTCTAGTTAATGAAATTCAAAAGCTCTTGGAGGAAATGAAAATGTCAAAAAATGATATCCTTAGAATAATTAGTAAGTGGGGGGATAAAGGGGATTTACCCCTTCACCAAAAATAGAATATTAGACACGTTGGCTTTAAACCTTCCCCAAGTTGGCTTTTCAAGTGCCTCTACAGTAGGTATGGCAATAGGGAAAGAAGGGGAGATGAGTTAATGGAAATATCACACCTTCCTATTCCAACATTAGAGAGAGTGGGAAAAGTTTGAAGACCAAAATGGAAATTTGATAGTTTCCAAAGATGGTTTTGGTAGGTTTCCAACATTCACCAAAAAAGATGGAAAAGTAGGCTTGGTTGGTATGGAAACCAACATTGGTTTATTGACAAAGAATATGGCAACAAAGATTAAATAGCATTTTAACATGGCTTCCATGATGGCTTTGTTCTAACAATTCACAATAGATTTTGTAAAATTATAACATCCAAAGCACCTATAGCTTCCATGCTGAGGTTTCTACCACAAGGGGGGAGTAAAGGCAACGTTGGATTCCTTAGGAATTTTGGGTAAAAATAGCTTTCAACTTACAACAAAAGTAGATCTAGTTGTAAAATTGGTTTCAAATTTCACCAATGTTGGCCTCCCAACTACTTCCACACTAGGTATGGCAAAAGGAGGGAAATAAGGAGGTGAGATGATGGGAATCTCACACCTCCTACATCAACATTGATGGGGGAAAAGGTTGAAAATACAAAGTGGAAAGTTAGTATTTTTGCACTAAAATTCATTTTAGGCAACTAATAATTCTCTCAACTTGGAAAAATGGAAGGGGCAGAGAGAGAGAAAGTCAACTCATGGATGAGTTCAACTACCCACTTTTAGAAGTTGGAAAATAAACTTTTGGCAATAAAAACAATAGGAGAAAAAAATATTAATGTTGGCTTTGGACCTTAAAATTCATAGCAAGTGCTATGAAAAATCAAAGCCCAACCACCTGCAACTTCCACACTACAGTTTTGGTCATAGGGAAGGGGGAAAGACCAATGTTGATTTTTCAAAGGTTTTAGCTACAAAAAATGAAGGAAAAGCTTACAAATGGCAATGAAAATAATAGATCTAGGTATAGAATTTAGGCAAAGTTCCTCCTTCTAGATCCAAGAAAAACTATTGCATTTGAAAACCTTGATTGCTGAAATGGGAAGAAAAGCAATGATCCATGGTGCAAGTAGTTCCTCAACCCTAAATCCCTAGGGCCTTCATGATGAAAATGGGATTTAGGGCATCCTAGCTAGTTCAGCAAATCAACTAGGGACTTGGGAGATGCAAAATGTGGAAATATAAATAGATCCAAAAAATGCACAAATAATAAATTTATATTTGAACACAAAACTCAAAACTTAAAACTTTATTAAGAAAAGAACAAAAAATAAGTTAGAGAAATGTATACAAATGGTTCCTGGATGAGCAAAAAGAAGGTCCACTTGTACAAGAGTTCAAAACCCATTGAAGCTGAGATGATTTGCTCCATGATCTAAGTGCCAACTTGCTCTTGATGCTATAGAACCTTCCTTTGCTGCTACAACCTTAGATCTGCTAATTTGGTCACTCAAGGCTATAACGCTTCCATGTTGGGGTTCAAGAGTATGCAAGTATCGGAACTTGCAAGATTTCTTAAGTGCCTGAAAATGCCCCAAGTGAAAAATGGCTAAATTTTAGTGAGAATTTGCTTGTCAAAATATGTTCCAATTTGTCAAAAATGCTCAACATTGTCAAAACATTTGGAACCTATTAAAAACATGTAATTGAAACCTATAAATGATGTTGGAGTTTGGCTATTATAAGGTCTTTGGGCCATGAACAATGCTACAAATTGGATATGATTAGGCTACAAATTGGCTATAAAATGGCTGCAAATTTGATGTAATTTTTCTACAAATTGGATGCCAATTTTGGGTAAACTGGGTACTCAAATTTGGGGGGTTACTAAAAATAGTAAGTGCTTCCCCGTGGCCATTCTGTTTACTAAAAATAGTAATCAGGGCACCTTTTCCATAGTGGAGATAAATCTTTCATGTTGAGCTCTCCATCATGCATGTTGAACTGGCTAGTCAACATTGAAGTGCATAACTTGATGAATTTTGCTTCCTACAGCTTCCATGCTACGGTTTTGAATTTTTCACACTAGGGGAGGAGGAAACTTTACATGCTAGGGGGGAAAGTTTCCAAGATGGGGAGAACTTTCTCAACTAGGGGGAAAGTTTCCAAGGGGAGGAGCTTTCCAATCTAGGGGGAAAGTTTCCAAGTTAGAGGGAAACTTTCTAGTTTGAGGGAACATTTTCCAAAATGTTCCTTTTGTCTCTATGTTGGAGGGGGAAATTTTCCAAACCCCCCATCCTTCCATGCTGGGGGTAGGTGAGATCTACCTCCTACATGTGTTTTTAGTGTAGAAAAATGTCTACCTCCCATAAAACCCATCAAATTTTCTATTTTGGCATTCCAAAAGGCATTTTTGAAACCCCTGCCCCCGCCCCCACCACCCCCTCCCCAAAGCCTAAATATAGATACTAGGTGACTTTGTTCACTTGGGAAATGAGGCTTTGACCACTTATGAGGCATTTTTCAGTCCCAAAAGTATAAAGTATGTGAAATTGCCCATTGTGGATTACAATTTTCACATTTACAATGAAATTTTACCTCAAGTTCCATGGGGTGAAAGCTACATGATGAAGATTGGTTATAACATGCAAACTTTTTTGGTGTTTCATGCCTAAACCACTTCAACCAACAACCCACAAGAGGATACCAAAGCCCATGACTAGAAGAATGAGGAAAAGCCCCAACCACAACCTAAAGCCAAAGTTCTCATTTTGGGATGCATGGAGAAAGTAAAGCACAACTACGGCAACAAGCCCATGGCTAATAATAAAAAAGACTTAAACATAAAATCACCAAAACAATAGCCTGCCATGGCCTTAAACTAGCAAAGATAATCATACAACATGGCCTATTATGACCTTAAACTAGAAAAATTACCATCTACTAAGATTTTAAACTAGCAACATGGCCTTAAACTAGCAAAGGCAATGCAACATTGCCCACTATGGCATTAAACTAGCATCAATGCCCACTATGGCCTTACATTGGAAAAATTATAGTCTGCTAAGACTTTAAACTGATGTCGCCATCCACTAAGACTCTAAACTAGTGTCATAGTTTACTAAGACTCTAAATTGGCATCATAGTATGCTAAGAATCTAAACTAGTGTCATAATCCACTAAGACTTTAAACTAGCAACATGGCCCATCATGGCCTTAAACTAGCAACATGATACAACCTATGCCTACCATGGCCTAAAACTAACGAAAATCTCTTTTATTATTATACTTCTTTTTGTTTAGCTTATCATCGCATCAATTACTCATCTAATTCTATAACCAAAACATCAACCTAGCCATTCACAACATCTATAGCCATTTACAACACTTACTAGAACAATATATATATCCAAAAATAAAACCAAATTTTTAAATTTAAATTTAAAGAGTCCATAACATACATAGCCATGGCCACACTGTGTGGTAAAAATGTCAAAAAATAACAACCATCTATAACATAGTCTTGGCTAACTTTGGCCATCAACATGAAAATAAAAGTAATGTAGGCAACAAGCTAAAAATGAGTAGATGGAGGATGCTAAGGGGCATCCAGAGGAGGAAGTGGTGAATCATTTCCATCCTCACCATTGGGGCTACCAATGTCTCCTGATGTCTAAAATACAATAACACATAGCCAATTGGTGACTGATAGCTAAAACTAAAACTAAAACATAAAATACATCTAACTTGTGGGGATTTTGGCTCCATAATTTCCAAGGATAGATGTGGAATGCCTACCTCCAAATGATGAAGGATCTAGTCCTCCATCATGTTGATCTAGTCAGCATCCCCAAGATCAATGCCAAAAAGGACATCAATCCTATCTATCACAGTCCATGTAGGTAGCTCCTGGGTAATAGCAATTGTAGAATTCTCACCTACAATGGTGGTAATCTGAGGAGTAGGGGATTGCTCTACCATGACAGTACTCTTAAAAAGCTAATAAGCACTCTCTACCTAGGTCCCATGGATGAATAGCTCTCTCTTTCATCATTCAATCAACTCCTCCTTGATCCACTTAAGGTAGGCCTCATAATCTACCTTGTACTATCACTTGTGGACCTTTTGTTTCTTACCCCACTCTAGAACCCCAAGTGCTATGATCTTTCCAATCCTTAACTTTCTAGAAGATGAGGTCCATTTGCATCTATTATTCCTCCATCTCTTGTAAAACCACTACTTTGTTCCAAATGTTATGTTAGTAGCAAGCCCACATGATCTCCTTGGTCCATAATTCCCCTAAGTTAGCCACTTGGGCTTTCATAAAGGCCTTGTAGTCTTGGAGATCTCTAATCATCTTCTCCTTCCATTGAGTGTTCCCCCTTAAGGCCATAAGTCTCTCCCATAGGAATTCGTTGGACCTCTCTAGCTCCCATGAAGTTTTTGCACATGACATTGCTAGATTAGTAGTAGTCTTGTATAAATTCAAGGGTACACTAGATACATCAAAATAAAGCTTAGGCAAGGAGTCTGAAACACCCTAAAATTTCAAGGCACTCTTACTTCACCAGGGTCTTGGAAATGAGGCAAACATTTTCACAAGTGTAGCCTCAAGACAGCTTGGCAGGAAATGAATGCACTGAGTTTAGACTATTCAGTTTGGCAATTTTTCTACCTCCAGAGCTGACAAGCCTGAAGGACTCTCTAGCCTGCCCACCTGGGTATTTCACCCAGCTGACAGTCTATTCAGAAACCATGCTTGGGATTTTCGACGGTGCTCAGGATGCGCAAAATAGTTTGACAAGTTTTCTAGTAAAGAAGTTTTCTATGCTACACTATGCTATGTAGCGTAGCAAGTCTCAGAGGACAGTTGCTCAGGCAAACAAACCATTGCAGACCAAAGTTCTATGCTATGCTACGCTACGCAGCATAGCACAGCATAGCAAAGGAAAAACAAAAAGGCCCAGCTTACCTAGTGATTCCAATTGCACTCAGCAAGCACTCTAGCCTTCAAAACCAATTGCCTTGTTCAACTTCAAGTCCCTAGCAAAGCTTCTCATCAGAAAATGGCATATTGAACAAAATGCAGGATACGCTGGCTGCTACGCTGTGCTACACTACATAGCGTAGCACAGTGTAGCGATGATGCAAGAACAGCAAAAGGTGTTTCAAATGCAAGTTCAGCAAGTTCAAAAGCTTCCCTCTACAAAAGGCAAAAGTTGCAGTTATTAGCATAATCAGAGCTCTAAGCAAGCATTTGCAATTTTGACACAAGTCGCAAATAAAGCCAACTACTACACTATGCTATGCTACGTAGTGTAGCATAGTGTAGCAAAGATGCAAATCAAACAAAGTGCCACAAAAGTTGACCTGATGTGTGCCAAAGCTTCCAGCAGTTAACTTCAACACAATTTTCTTCTTCAAACTGATGGCTACACTATGCTACACTATATAGCATAGCATGGCGTAGCAAGTGGCTATGCTACACTAACAACATGCTACATTCCATAGCGTAGCAGGTAGTTATGCTACTTTAGTGTGCCTCATTCTTCATCTGCATTGTTGGCATATTTGATCCCAGCATCTCTAGTTTCGACAGCGTAATTGTAGCGTGACAAGTTCATGACCAGCTTTGCATGTTCATGCAGTATGGACATGTTAGCATTTTGTGGCTCTAGGACACGTGTCATCTAACCCTCATTTCTTGTGTGCTTCTGGTCCTATAAATACCCCAATGAGCAATGCTCAAAGGGTTGGCAATTTTGGGCAATTTTGAGCATTGTTGGCATTGGTTGGCATTTTAGCAATTCAAAAGGTTGGCAAATTTTAACATTTGGAAAATTGAGAACTCACTTAATTGGCAAGTTGAGAATCCCCCTAGTTGGCAAATTATAGTAGTTGGTACTTTTAGCATTGGCACTTGGCATTAGCTTTTTGCTTATTAGCACTTTGTACTTTGGCTCTTAAGATTGTACTTGAAAACATAGTTGAGGCATTTTGAGTGTTCCGGTCATTCTTGGAATCCCTGTGCCCCTCCAGCACTGTATCACTTTTTATATGTTTTCAAGCAGAGAAGAGAATCCAACCCGTGACTTTGTGGTGGTGCATTTTCTCATCCCAGGTACTCTATTATTTCTATATTTTCATCACTGTTCAGCATTGTTTTCTTCATTATTGCAGTTATTAATCATCAGTTAGATTTCACATATCTCGCACTTAAAACAACATTTACATAAGGTTAAGTTACACCGACTAAGTTCCTGTCTGATTGACCAGACCGTTCAGGGCACCCTGCTTCTATTTTTATCTAGCATGGCCCTCACACAAATCCTGGGTTGAAACTATTTGGTTGACGACCTCTCGATGTTTCCAGCCACCAATGTTTTCTGTCGCTATAGAGTCAATCTCTATGTCTAGGCTAAGGTCCCACTCCACAAAATTCACTACACAAACATAAAATTACAACCAATAAAAATAATGTACAATCCAAGATAGTCATAACATAAGCATAACCTATGACATAGCCAAACAACTAAGGCACATAAATAAAAGTCCTCACCTATCTTGGGTGCAACCTATTACAATTGGTCAATGATGTCCTTAGCCATTCCATGCCTTAACTCCACCTGGTCTAGGGTCTCCACCCACGATTTCAAATGCAACTTAGGAATAGGGGCTTGCACTAGTGGCTTAGGAACTATTATAAGCATACCAATCATCAAATGGTTAGGATGAAAACCAAAATTAAACCATAAGATATAACAAAAGCATTAACACATGTGCATACCTAGCTCCTTCTCCTCTTCCTCTAGAATGATGATAGGGGATGTACCCAATATTGCCTCACCGAACAAGGTGTCTTGATCATTTATATCTACATTAGCAAATCCTTTAGCCTTAGGTTTCTTTAGGAGTGCCTTTTCTACACACCTTTGTTCCTCCTTCATGGCAGCTTGAGCTGCCATAACCTAACACTTGTCTACAATCATAGCACATAGAAAACTACTTAACACATGAAACCATAACATAGCCATAAAATTTTAAAATAAAATAGCCAAACTTAAACAAAGCATACCTATGACTGCTTGCTACAATGGCTTAAGCTTCTTCAAAGTGGGTTGATCTAATGTTGGTGGTGCTTCCTCCATGGGCCTCTTGAGTTTCTCCTTAGCTACCCCTATGGCCTTCCTACATCATTTCTTGGCCTCTAAGATGCTCACTGGAAACATGAGAGTCTCCTCATCATCCATGCTATCAAGGGACTTACACTACCTAACATTAAGATCGTTGGTGATAATGGACAACATATTATCCATCCCTTTTGGTGGGTTCTGGGCCTACACTATTGGATAAATGTTCTTTATTCAAGGCTTAGAAAGTTGGCTTGGGTCTTGCGGAATCCATCATCCATTTCTATACACCACTAGAAACTCCATAAACCTCTTCAAATAACCCACAAAAAATGCAAAATGCAAGTGTATTATTGTAGAGGTATTCGCATGGAGTCTAAGGATCTCCTCCTAAAGCTCAACAACCAAAGTAGCCATCCAATTGAACCTAGTGTCATCCATTAGGACCTTCTTAAAGGTCCACCCCTATGCAATCTTGATCATCTTCTTTTGCAATAATAGTTTGGATTTGCATGAGACCTAAACAAAGGATATGATTTCTTCACATCAAGGTTCATGGAGCTATCCAAGGAAATTCTGGAGTGGCCCATGTTAGCATCAAGCCACTCCAAAACTTCCTCATGATGGCCCAATTCCTTCACTATCCTAGTGGGAATCTTTGCCTCATCAGCAAGGACACCAAACAAGTTGCAAAAGAGGCCCTCATGAATGTCCATGTTGAGAAGGTACGTGGTGTACAACAGGTGTAGTAGGTAGCATAGTCACAATCTTAGGGTGTTTAGGCCATGGAAATTGATATATGGCATGGTGTCTATGCCTATTGGGTTGGTTGTTGCAGTGTGTAGTGGATTGCAGTGGTCTGTAGTATCTTGCAGTGAGCTACGGTGGTGTTTGAATGCCTTACTTTGCTAAGATGCCAAAGTACTGAATGCCAGAGATGCCAACTAAAATGCCTAAAATGCCAAGCTCATTTTAGATTTTTCCAACCCCTAACACATCAAGGACTAGGGTATTTATAGGGCTAGGTTTCCCATGAAATGTGTATCAGTTGCCACATGGTAGTGGAACAGTTGGGACTACACTACACCCAACTATGCTGTCCACTAAAGCAAATAGTGTCATGCTCTAGTGTGCTCCAATGGACTCTACGAGACTACCAACCTATGACTATGCTACCAATTTCATGTTCATGTGTTAAAAAGACTACAATGTACTTGACAAGAATGCAAAATATGCAAATTTGGAGACTATGCTTTGGGAATATGTTGTTCACTGTCTTGAGAGGTGTCAAGTGTAGTTACAATTTTGGGACAAAGGAGGTGCCAAAAAGATGCATGTTGCTTATCAAAGGTGTGTTGGAGCTAAGTTGCATGCTGGTGCTATGTTGTGGAGGCCTTTGGAGGCTATTTTGTGCAACTATACTCTAGACTAGGGGAGAGCATAGTCCAACACTTAGATAAATTTTGCAAAAAAGTGGCATTATGCTGAATACGCTCTAGGAAAGGCTAACTATGCTCTAGGGGAGGCTAACTACACTCCCAACTAGGATCAAGCATAGTCCTAGCACTTAGAAAATTCTTTGCAAAATCTTGCTCCCAGTTGGCTACACTCTAGGGTAGTGGAGAGTGTAGTTTCAACAATTAGAAAAAATTGTAAAAGAACTAGGCCTTGATGTTGTTTATGCTTGACTACACTCTAGTCTAGTGAAGAGCATAGTCTTGATAGTTAGAAAATTTTTCTAAACTATTTTTTCCATGCCCATCACATTATGTAGCTACTAGCTTGAGACTTAGAAAAATTTGCAAAATGGCCTCTACTGTTGACTACACTCTCTACTATGCTGACTACGCTTTAGTGTAGTGGAGAGCATAGTCGCAACACTTAGAAAAATTTGCAGCTTCTTACTTCATGATGACACTTAGGGAAAATTGCAAAGAATCAGTATTTGGAGATGACTACACTCTCCACTAGCTAACTACACTTTGGTGCAATGGAGAACATAGTCCCAACACTCAAAAAAAATTTGTCTCATGTTGACACTTAGACAAATTTGCAGTCGAGAAGCTATTGCCCAAAGTTGGTGGTGTTTCATTGGCTACTCTTTATTCATGTCTGGAGGAGTGGCCTAAGAGACATTCACAAAGAATGACCAAACACCACAACAGGCTTGACACCAACATCACTCTTCTATGCATGGTCAGATATCAATACACTATGCTCAAGAGTGCTATGGATGAGGATATGCTAGGGACAAAATGGTGTAGGTAATGTGCTAGGGGATAAAAGAGGAGATGAAATGCAAATAGGATATCATGGTGTAGGATGCAAAGTCAACACCAATAATGGTTACCATGGCATCAGGTTGGCCTACCTCTAAAAAATGTTGACCTCTCATCAAAGTGCTCATGAGAGGGTCAAGATTGCTTTAGGATCTAACCAACTGTGAAATTGTATCTCTACTAATTTGCTTGGGGACATGGCATTTTCCCTTTTCTCTTTTGGTTTTTTTATTTTCCTTTTACCTTTTTTTATTTTTGTTTTTACTTTTTACTATGGGGTGAAGCTTCTTTGCATTCTACGCTTTGCTCAATGCTATCTATGGGATGCTTTCCACCAAGTAGACTGCATGCCATCGAATGGGCTTTGCTTTGATGCTTGAAAAACTATGTCACATCTACGGGATAGGTGTTTCCTCCTTGGAATGACTTATGTTACATCCACCTGGGCTGTGACTATTCAATAGAGGCTCCCCATGAGACAACTTATGTTATTTCTACCTTGGGTTTTATGGTTTGGCTTGCAAGAGCGTACCATGTTGTCACGGGAGTTTGCAATCTTGACTATGTAGGGGAATGCAAGGGTATGGAGGCATAGGGATGGGTGTAGGTCATAATGGGGTAATAGGGATGTGCACTCTTGAGAAGCTCAACTAGTCCAATCATGCACATTGGAGCGATGTGATGACTTGTCACTGTGATGAGATGCACCTTTGTACGACTGCTTCTGGGCTTCATCCTACAAACACAACTTCGTGAAGATAAGAAAATCACAAAACATGCAATGCAAATAAAATGTTAGGGTGATAATACTATGAATGCTCCAAAGGCAAAACCAATGGAAAGTGTTTAGAAAATCAAAAAAAATGCCTGGGGGAAATAATGTTGTAAATGCTCCAAAGGCTATGCAAGTTGTAGGTTTTTTGAAGGCTAGAAAAATGGTGGGAGGCGATGATGCTATAGGTGCTTGAGAGGCTGCATTGGCAACAAGAGCTCAAAAATTAGCAAAATGGTAGGGGGGCCATAATGCTACAAGTGCTCCTAAGGCTGAGCTATGGAAAGAGCCCAAAAAATCAACAAAATTGTGGAGGGGCCATAATGCTAAAGTGCTCCAAAGGTCAAGTCGATGGCCAGTGTTCCACTCTAGGACTACAGAAGAGTGGGGGAGATGGGAGGTTTGAAATTATTCTTACTTGCATGCTCATGGAACTACACATGACTAATGGCAAACCCAGTTTAAGGTCTTGGTAGACTGTGATGTGCTAGTTTATAATCATAGTGGATTACTACACTAGTTTAATGTCATAGCGAACGATTTGTGCTAGTTTAACATCATAGAGAATGAGAGGTGTGGATGCTAATTTATAGTCATATCAAATAGTCTATGCCAATTTATAGTCATAGCAGACTTATTGTGCTAGTTTATAGTCATAGCAGACTTACTATTATGCCAGTTTAATGTCATGATCCAAGGACAAGCTTGTTGTGCCAGTTTAACATCATGAACCATGGACAAATGTTGTGCTAATTTAACATCATGGTAGAAATAGGTTGTGCTAGTTTATTATTGTAGCAGAATTGAATTTTGCTAGTTTAACATCATAGTGAACGTATTGGCTCTATGCTAGTTTATCGTCATAACGAATGGGCTATGCCAGTTTAGCATCATCACTGCCTATGCCAGTTTAGCATTGTAGCAGACCTTTGATGCTAGTTTAGCTTTGTAGAAAATGTATGCTTTGTCAGTTTAGCATCATAGCAAACAAATTCTTACCTTGTTCCATTGATGTACAACATGCTAAGCATAGTATGGCTTCAGGTATGAATGGTTCACTGGATTGGCAAATTCATTATTGTCTTGATTAGCAAAATTGAATGCTCCATTATCATAGGCCTTAGTGACCAAGAAAGGCCCTTCCCAATTGGTTTAGAATTTGTTCATGGGTTCACGAATGACTTTGAGGACTAAGTCTCCTCTCTTGATCAAGCACAGGTGCTAGTTGTGATAGTGCTTTTGCCTTTTCCTTTCTTGGTATCATTCAATGCAATCAAGTGTTTGTATGTATTTCTCCTCTATTGAGTCGAGGTCTATGATCCTCAACTCATTGTTCTGAGCTTCATCAATGAAGTTTGAGAGGATTACCTGGAGCAATGAAACCTACTGATGAGCCATGATATCATGCTTGCGATATCACGTCAGTGATATCACGTACACAATATCATGGCCTTCCATGAAATATCACGTACATGATATTGTAGCCTACCTCATTGCATATAAATAAGAGGTGGGCGCACTTGGTTTGCATAGTAGTCTTAGTTCCTTACCCAAATTCTTGCCTTTTCTCCCTCTCAGAGTTAGAATTATTTCTGCGTGCCCATAGTAGAAGTCATAAAGTGGACAGATCTTTATTCAAGCATTGTGTACCTGAGCACACCTTATGTACAATAATAAAGATGAACTTTATGATAAACCTTGTAGCATTCAAAATAGATTAATTAATGTTAATTATTGTTACTTAATGCTTTCCTTAGTTAATTAATGATTCTCTCTCACCCTACAACTCTCCTAACTAAGTACATATAGTACGATCACTTTGAGCATGTGTGTAACACTTGGTAACCCAGTAACAATTAGCATTTGGTAATCCCAGTAGTGTTGCACCAGTTCAAGATGTGTACAGCAAGTGAGAACGAATACTGGTGTTAGGATCAGTTAGAGCATAGTTAATAAGTAGTCAAAATAAATTAGTTACTTAGTTATCTCTCTCCTCCCTTATTAGTAGTAGGACATAAAAACACATAAAAAGTATAAAAACCATATGCCTCAAGTTTACTTAACCATAGAATCGTGACATACAAGTAAGTTTGGGAAGACAATGATTGATCAACCCATTCTTGTTCCAAAAAGGCGCATAAGCACTTAGTCCTTGCAATTTGACTAGATTATGCATGGACGCTACATTCATATGGTTAAGCAAAGGGATACCTCACCACTCATCACCTACAATTCAAGGGGCAAAATTGCTTCAAATCCATAGACAAGACTATAAGGTGTCTTACCTATTGTCGTTCAACATGTTGTGCAGTAGGCCTAGAGTACATAGACTAATTTCTTGTGCCATCTTCATTTGATGTTACTTAGCATCTTGTTCAAAAGGTTGACGATGACTTTGTTTGTGACCTCCACTTGGCCATTTGCTTGTGAGTAGTATGGTGATGAGAAGGAATGTTCAATACCAAAGTGCTCACAAAAGGCTTTAGTTTTAGCACTACTAAATTGTGGTCCATTGCATGACTATATTCATTAGTAAGAAAAAATTGATCACTATATTATCAAGCACAAATTTGCAAACTTGTGATGATGTTGTCTTTCTAAGGGGAATAGCCTCAACCCACTTGGTAAAATATTTAGTTATGGTTATGATGAAGCTATGCCCTACGAAGGACTTAGGTGTTATACGTCCATTAACATCTAATCCCCAACATTGGAATGGCCATATGATCTATGTTGTATGCAGTTTAGTCAGTGGCACATGCATTAAGTTGTCATGTTGTTGACACATGTCGCATGTTTTGACCTTGGAGATGCAATCAAACTTCATGTATGGCCAATAATAGCCTAGCTATCTAATTTTTGTTGTCATTGCCCTGGGTGCTATGTGACCTCTACATAGTTCCTCATGGACTTGTTCAAAAAAAAATTTCACTTCACTATCACTTACACAAATTAATAGTATGCCATCGTAAGATCTATGACATAACATGTTATCACCCATGATGATATACTGCCACAATTTTTTATGCACTGCATCTTTTTTAGTGGTAGTTAAGTGTTGTAGAAGCTCACACTGTAGAAGGTACACCTTAATTTAATAATACCATTCTCCTACATGGGTTGTGCTAACTATGGTTTTGGATGCAATGTTAGTGATTTTCATGATAGGTATAGTGCAATCCATCACTGAGGTGGACAATGTGTGGAACATGTTGGGTGAGATGATTAAGGCTAATTTTGCTAGTGTCAGCTATGGCATTCTCATTTCGAGGAATGTACTAGACATTTTTAGTAGCAAAATTGTTTAAGCAAGTGCTTTTCCAGGTCATAGTAAGGTTGTAAATGTTGAGCCTTATAGGTGTAAACCTTTGTCACCTAATTAACCACTAATTGTGAGTCACCTCGAATTGCTATGTGTTGAATTCTTAGGTTACATGCTACAAGGATACCTCTGAGGAGACCTTCATACTCCACCATGTTATTGGTACAAGGGAATGCAAAATGGTAAGTGAAGGATTAGATCTCCCTAAAGGGAAACGTAATAACAGCAGTGGCACTACCCCCTTGAGAGGTTGAAGCACTATTGAAATGCAGGAGTGCCTCATAGTTGTTGAGTACTTGACTAACACTGCTAACATGCTCATCTAGGAATTCAAGATCTATTATTACTTGATCATTCATTGGCAAAATAGTAAGCTATGCAACTATAGCTTGACCTTTTGTTGATGCTTGCACCATGTAATGTAGGTCAAGCTCCACAGTTATTTCTTTCCATATTGCTATACGACTACTCCCATATATATTTGTTGTTGTTGCTTAGAGTACATTATTCTTGCAAATGATATTGACTTGACTATAGAAAAGGTAATGCCTCCACTTTTTGAGTGAGAAGACTAAGGTGAGGCAATACTTTTTCACATCATTGTATTTTGCTTTGTGGACTACTAATGCATGGCTTAACTAGAAAGCTAGGACTTCTATAGCATCATCTCACTTTTGGTGAAGTAGAGAAGTGATGGATGTGTCGAAAGTGGCAAGGTAGATGTAAAAGGATTTATATCCTTGCAAAGGGTAAACCAAGAAAAGTTGCACCATCTCTTGCTTAAGATTGTCAAATGCTTGTTGGCATTGAGTTGTCCACTCAAAGTGGGCTCCTTTCTTGAGCAGATGTTACATTGGCTGTAAATCAGTTAACCACATGATAAACCTATGTATAAATTGTAATCTACCTTGCAATCCTCATATATCCTTAAGGTTAGTGAAAGGTGCCAAGTTGGTTATGGCCTTAACCTTATTAGGGTCTATGTATATTCTTGCTTCTGATACTACAAAACCAAGCATCTAGCCCAATTTGATGCTAAAAACACATTTCTTGGGGTTCAACCTAAGATCATGTTTAAGACAAAATTTGAGCATTATATCTAGATCATTTGCATGATCATGAGCCACTTACGACTTAACTGCTATGTCATTGATGTAATCATTGAGCAAGCTTAGCATGTAATTGCTAAAGATGTATGTCACCGCTCATTGATATATTCTTCCTACATTCTTGAGTCTGAAAGGCATCATAATGTAACAAAATGTATCCCAAGGGGTCATAAAGGTTGTGCTAAGTTAGCACACTAGGTTGATCCTAATCTGGTTGTAGCTTGAAAACCCATCCATGAAAGATAATAAGGCATGACCAATCATGGTATCAATTAGTTGATCAATACTAGGCAATGAAAAATTGTCTTCGATGCTTGCCTTGTTTAGGTCTATAAATTCTATGCAAATGCATATACTTCCATTTTTCTTGGCCACAACTATGATGTTGGAAACTCAATCCACATAGTCAATAGCCCAGATGAAACCAGCTTTGTAAAGTTGGGTGATCTCACCATGAACTACCAATGCCACCTTAGGTTAAGCCTTGCATGCTTTCTGTTTTATTGGCTTAATGCAAGAATCTAAGATGATATTGTGTTGGACTAGCCAAGGGTCTATGCCTAGCACGTCCTCATATGACCATGCGAATGCCTTGATGTTATCATTTAGCACCTTGGCGATGTCTTAGGCATGCTGGAGATCTAGTAAAGAGCTCAATTTTAGTGTTTTCTCCTCACCATTAGGTGTTGTCACAGGGATCTTAATGAGGGGATTCTCTATAATGTCCCTATCTCTAGATTGAGAGCCTTAACTAGATGGTTGGGCCAATCTAGTGGTGTCTCTACAGATGCTATGTATTTAACATAGGTTTTAGGCTTAAGGTCTAGGCAATGTGGGTTAATGCATTGCTTAATATCACCATGAGGTCCCACAAGGACCAAAGGTAAGAGAAGCTACTCAAGCATGGCCATGTTGTGTTCCTAGAAAACATTAAGCAGCACCTATCTAAACCAAGCCAACCTGCACAAATGAATAAAAAGCAATGCGATCAAAATTTTTCTAAGTATGCAATAGGGGTTGTAAAGAGGGGTAAGCATGTGTGTGTGTCAATTTTAGGCCTTGGAAGGCCATGCATCCCAATTTTAGATCTTAGTGGATCGTGGATGCTAGTTGTAGGTCCTAGCTGATGAGGGATGCATTAGACATGCCATTACGGGAAAGGTTGATTATGATTGGGATGTGAAATTAGCTAAAGCATTAAATAAGTGATGAAAAGTTGCAAATATTAGCTAAGGCATTTATGGGATGATGAAAAGTTACAAATTTTGACTAAGTGTGAGTGACTACACTCTCACTCAACTATGCTCCCACCAAAAGTTGAAAAATTTTGGCTAAGTGTGGAGTACAATCCCAGGTAGATGGATCATTAAATGATCCTACAAGGGTATAAAAGCTCATTTTACTATGGGTAAGTTATCATTTTCAAACTTGAAAAATGTAAAATCTAGAGAGTAGACTCATTTTTGTTGCCATGCACTACTAGTAGAGAGCATAGTTGGACCAAATGATGCACTGAAGTGGATGCCTACATCTTGGACTAGTGCATATTAATGAGGAGGAATGGGTATTGGGCTACCTGCCATAGGCATGCATGGAGAAGAGGAGACCATCAATGTTTGCCAAGTACCCCAACTACACTCTCCCCTTTACCATTTTTTCATTTATTTTTTGCACTAAGTGTTTATAAAGATGGACTTTATTAATGCCTTGCCAAGGCAAGGGCTACCACCACCATCAACCGTCTTGGCCACCATGACTAGGAGGGTGTGCATGGCAAGGAGGGTTTATGCAATGAGGGTTTCCTAATTTTGTGTCTATGGAGTCATAGTGGGTGCACATGAGGGCATGAGGGTTTAAGGAAATAATTGGATTTTTGTGGGGAAGGGTTTCCAAAGATCACCATTGCAACAACATCCAGTACAGTTATGAGTAGGGAGGCCGTGGGTTGACACAAGGGCCACACACAAGGCTCTAGGGCTAGTGCAAGGTTTGGCCACTACTAGGGTTTTTCCCAAATTTTTTATTATTTTTCTTGAAGAAAATAGATTGAGTGAGGGACAAGGGGCCAAGCACATCAAGGGCCAAGAGGGCCATGGGGTGACTATGCCCCATGCCGTGACAAGGGTTGCAAGGGTATTACGCCCTGCATTGTAGCTGTGTAGCCACAGGGGCCATGATCGGGAGGGCTTAGCACCAAGGGCATATTTCTTTGTGCTTTATATTTTTATGTTTATCTAATATTTTTAAGGATGATGTATGGATGCAAGGAACTATGCATCACAAGGGCCATGATGGTCATTGCACATTGCAGTGCATGGTAGGAATCATAAGGGGTGACTATGCATTGCAACATGGCTATGCAACTTCAAGGGCCATAAGGGCGCTAAACGCTAGAGCATGTTTTCTATCATTTTTTTTCTTAGAAAAATTTTTGAAGGGCAATGGTTATGAGGGTGAGGAAGGGCATAGGTGTGGCACATGGTGGCACCATGGGTGTGGCACAGGGCATGTCGAGCAATGTAGGGTGCACAAAGTGCAATAGGCAAAGAGGGTGCGATGGGGTAGTGCACAGTGGTGCAGTAGGACACCCTGTGGAGAGAGTGTTGGGGCAATGGTCAAGATTGCACTTTCCATAGGTTGTAGCTATGACTACACTTCCTATCTTGGAAGTGCAATTGACGCCATGTGCTTGAAAAAATGCATTTTCCCAATAATTAGTTGTTTTGAAACTATGCTATGTAGAGAGAGTAGTCATAGTACCTAGAGTTAGAAAATATTTTTCCTCCTTTTCTAAACTTTGTTCTCTATGGAGCTAACCCAAAGTTAGAATTTTTTTCACAAATTTCTGGACTACGATCTCCACTATGATAGTCCAAAGTTAGAAAAATTTGGAATTTTCAAACTATGCTCTCCACTAAGGTAATCCAGTGTTAGAAAAAATTCATAAACCATGCATAGTGCTAAACTTGCAAAATGTGATAATGCTAATTTTGTAAATAGTAATGATGCTAAACCTATAAAAACATGCTGATGCTAGACCTTGTGAAACAAAATGCTAATCTTATGTGAACATGTTATACCCTAGTCAGTACTAGGTGCGTCAAATAAGTTAGTTGACATCCTATACCCATGGGAGCACAGAGGGCATTGCAAAAATTAAATATGTATGTTAGTCTATGTTATGCTATACTAACTTTGCTAATTTGATTTAATAATTTTATCTCAAAATTTTCATCTATGTACATATACTAACACTTTGTTCATTGCTTGGTGGTTGCAAAGTGCTGCTAAAGCCTATCTTAATCATCATGGAGCTCATGGCCATTTTGTGCTACATGAGCAAGCATGTTCCTAACATGCCTATGCCAGATATGTGGGTGGGTGTTTAGGCAATTTGGTTCTAGCTAGGGGCTTATGAGCTCCTGGCATACCTGCTACAAAAATTTAGTGTGATCATGTGGTCACACTTAGTGGTGGAGGCTGCTAATACCATCACCAAGATGATGTTGCTTGAGGCTAACCAAGACATCTTGAGGTTCATCTCAAATGAGACTACTGCTAGTAATGATGGGATGGGTGATTTAGGTAGAGGCCCTAGGAGTGCTTGGTGCCTATCCAAGATATGGTATATGATAGGGTTCAATTACCACAACAAGAGCAACACCCTCTTCATTGCACTGCAAGTGCACACCCTATTCCAAAACCCACCTAGAACTATTTACTATGCTAGAGGGTAAGTGCCTTTATGGCTTTCACAATTTGTCTCTTACTACTTGCTCATGCTATCTTCTAACTATTCATGCTTAATGCTAAATTTATAGTTAATGAGGATGGCCTACATGATGAGACAAATGCTCTAGCCTTGACCCACACCCCCTTGGAGGTTTCTTCTTCTAGCCTAAATGTTTAGGGGGCTGTGCTTGAGAAGGTGGGGTCTAATTTGGAGGTCTACCCTACCCACTACTTGAGGACATATGAGCAGTGCAAGACCCATAACTAGTTGGATGAGGAGTGGGTCACCAATGTGATTAACATTGATGTTGTGGCACCACCCCCATCTCATACTCTGTTTATGCCACATATGCATCTATGTTCTAGCTCATGTTCCTTCTTACATGTCACCTATTAGTTTTTCTTTTGCATGATGCTAACATTGTTTTTCCTTTGTTGCAACTACAGTTGCTTCAGGTGAGGTGAAAATGGCTCTAACTAATGTTGCACATCCTCAACATTACCATATTTCATGATGAGGGTAGCCTTTGTGCGACCTATGGTGCAGGACCATGAGTAGCTATCAAAGCCATGGATCAAGCACCTATTTACAACCACATGGGCACAAGACCTCCCAGGGGAAATCGATGAGTTATTTTCTATAACAACTAAAGGTCTTGTGAAGTGCTCACACTATTCGCATGACAGTGCACGTGAGGGTCCTCCAGTTGGCGCTAGAGATGTGGCTAAGATGGACCACTACATTGTAGAGATAGTGTAACCATCTAAGGTAAAAATTAAGGGGCCACATGCTACAAAGAAGGATACTCCCAAGGCCAAGAGGCCAAGCAGGAAAAATATCTATATTAAGTTTCAAAGATTTCATACAAAGGTTACAGGTTAGTATGCATAACTTGTTAAATGCATTTATTATATTAATGTTTGTTTATATTTTTATCTTTTTGTGTATGCTATGCTATTAATTAGTAGTAATGTGCTATGCATATATTTTGAGTGTAGAGATCGAAGAGAGGGTTTCCATAGCAATAGTGAAGGTGGTGGTAGAAGAAGTGCCTCCTCAAGCTAAGGAGGGGGAAGCTCATGGAGATGAGCTACCTAGCATAGCAAAGATCCTCCAATAGTTTAAGGAGAAGGGGTTACTTCACCCCTAATGAGGGTGATTTTAATTATCTATTTGATGGTATACAACTAGGTGATCCCCCCATGCACTCATGCCTAAGGGCTTCCTAGGTAAGTACTTTGCATTACCATTTGTTATTCCCTTTCTCACTCTAACATCTTTGGGTCTTCAGTTATATGCTGATTGCATCGTTGTGTTATAGCCTTAGATCTACCTATTAGTGGTCCCATCCCTACCTACTGCATGGAGCTGTGGGTAGACATGCCCAATAAGTTTGCCTTCATGGAAGGTATCATGGAGGACATGGTGGACCATTTGCAATAGGCATATCTTGAGCTTAGTATGTTTACTATGTTACATTGCTTAGTGTTTATTTACCAATTGAATGCTTAGTTTTTGACTAGGATTGATTGCTTATTACATGCCAACAAGTTATAAGCTTCGATCAGATCTGAGCAAGGTGGCCAAGGTTGATGCCCTCCCTGAACTCCCTCTTGAGGTGGATCAGGTATCTTATCGCATACACAAGATAGTAAGCAAGTGCATACTTTACTTTGCAAAAGTGTTGTGGATATATAGGCACTCGAATGAGCACCTATGAAAGTATTTGCATGAGCTTCAGGAGAGGATGATTGGCCAGGATATGAAGATTAGGGACCTTCAATCCTAATATGACTTTCTAGCTGCCAGGTCATAAGGAGATAGCACCTAGAGAACCTCTAAGATAGAATATGCTAATTATTGGTCAACTCTTAGATGCAATAATGAGGCCACCATGGAGGTGATTGAGAAATAGCTGCAAATGGACCTACTTACCCAAAATAATCAAGACTAGAAGAATTACAGAACTAAGGTATACTAGTGGGGGTAGACTCAGAAGAACCACAAGCACTAATACAAGCATGAGCACGACACATACCTTCAATGGTACAAGGAGGAGTTTTTCGAATGCCACTACCTTGAGATGTTTCTTGAAGAAATTGGTAGAAGGTAGGCCTATGAATTGTTTGCTTGTCATATACTTGTGAGTGGCTCTCTTGAGAGGTAGATTGCCACCCCTTCAGGAGAGACTTCCTTTGCTATGTTTTTCATGGAGCCACTTGCATGGACCATCATGGACAAAGGCATAACCCTTGTGGGGATTAACTTTGACCAAGAGGACTGGTTGTAGCTTTCAAAGGTCAAAATCCTCCAAAGCTTGGAGGATGGCCTTGATTAGTTACCTCCAAAAGACATTGATGCAAGGCCCTCTCAGGTTAGTTTTCTAGTTTTTTCTTTTTTCACGTGTTTTGTGTTAACTTGTGTAGTACAGATTTATTTACTAACTGCTCATTTTGTTGCAATTTTGGTAGTAGGTACCAAGAGATGATGCAACCCCAATAGTGCAATGGGGGAAGAGGAACCTCCACCTCCACCTAGCACCACTAGTTGAGCATGTCTTGATGTAGCCTTACTACTAGGCATTTTTGCTATATTTTTCTGCTACTCATGTTGCTCATGCTATGTACTAGTATTCATGTGATATGTAATAAATGTGTTCACTATATGTGTAATGCGCAAACTCTATTTCTATTTTAATTTTTTTCACTTACTCTGCATGCAATGTGATGGGTTGGTGCGCTAAGTTAGGATTATGCGATGATAATGTGACTAGGCCATTGTGAACCCCATGCTAGTTTACAGCCATAGCAAGAGGGCCCATGCTAGTTTAGGGCCATTTCAGGCCACAGTGATGGTTTAGGACCATTTCAAGCTATGTGTACTACTAGTTTAAGACCATTTTGAGCCACAGTGATAGGATTAACAATAGTAGTTTAAGGTCATTCTAGGCCCTGTGTTGCCAGTTTAAGGCCATGGCAGGCCATAGTGATAGTTTTAGGCCATTTTGGGCCACATTTACTACTAGTTTAAGGCCATTTTAGGCCATAGTGATAGGATTAACAATCGTAGTTTAAGGCCATTAGGGGTCCCATGTTGCTAATTTAAGGCTATGGTGGGCCATAGTAATAGTTTTAAGCCATTCAGGCCATGTGTCACCAATTTAAGGCCATGGCTGGCCATAATGATGTTATTTCTCTTTTGTGATTTTGGCTTTTCTGATTTTTATGCATTTTTATGTTTTTCATGCATTAGCTAATAGCTGCTAAAGGGTAAACTAAATGGGTGAATGCATAAACCAAACAAAATGAATAAAAAAAGTAGAAAAATGCACAAACATAGTGGACAATTCATAATCTAAGTAATAAAGCTAAATGTAAATGCATAAATAGATGTAATCTAAGGAAAAGATAAAATGCATAGTTAAATGTACAAGAAAAGGGCAAGTAGGCACCTAGTGCATGTTCGACGAAGGGGACACCTTAGTCGCGCACTTGCTTCCTAACCTACTATGGGTTAAGAGGCACATAGGGCCTAGATGGTACTATGCAGTACTACCCTTAACCTTCGTTTGCTATGTTAAAGGGTAACTCAGCCCATAAAGCATCCTCCAGGAAGTCATTGGTTTCTTCTACTTGTTCAAGTGGGCTAGCCTCCACGTTTCATCCTTGTCCTTTACTATGAATGCATCATCAGGGAACTCCACCTCTAACCCTTGCTCCATGTCAATGTTGTTAATGGCCAAAGGAGCTATGTTGTTACCATGTATAATGACCTCACCACCTTTGTATAAAAGGTGGATTTCTTGGTGAATGGGAGAGGAGATGGCCTGTAATTGGACTAGCCAAGGCCTACCCAAGATTAGGTTGAAACCTGGCATCTCTTCTATAATGATGAACTCAATAGTAGTGGGGAATTCTTCCCCTACAACAATGACTATCATGATGGTTCCTTTAACAACAATGCACAACTTGTTAAAGGAATTTAGGCATGTTTTTTTGTGGGCTTGATTTGTTTAGCAAGGCCTCGTTTGTCAATGATAGTGTATAGGATGATGTTCGTTGTTGCCCCATCGTCAACGTGCACCCTATAGATTATACACTATCCAATGAGTATTATGATGAACATGGGCACTATGATGACCTGACACTTCTCAGGGTCAACCTTGATTACTTCATTATGGAATGCTAGGGGTGTTGAGCTCAACTCTTATGGTGCAGGAGGCAACATCACAGCATGGATGAAATGCTAATCTACTGGGATGTCCTCCATGATAGGAATGGAGGTCAGTATTTGAACTAGCATCTCACAGTGGGTGAAGGAGGTCATAATCAAGTAGTACAAGCTTAGCATCATGTTCTTTTTCTTTAATGGTTGCTTGACCTAGGCTAGTGCATCTAGGAATTCCTTGCTAGTTTCTGTCATTTTTTGACCATGACCTCCTTCATACAATCCAATAGATGGATCTCTCATGGAGAAGATTTGAGATTGGTTTGCCTGGCCTATTTGGAAGTCTCAGTGCTTAATTGTGGTTTGCTGGTAATGGCCTTTTTGGTTGTTTTGACCATGCGAACTATGATAAGGAGGACTAGTTTGGGGGGACCTAGCGCTCTCTACTCTTGATGTTGTCTAACCATCTTATCAATGAGAATCTCATTAGGCCTCACAAGTTTTCACTTAGATGGTCTATTAGTGCTAGCAATAGGATTCGCTCTTAAGCGAGAGGAAAATGACACATTACTCATCACTGAACTTTAGGTAGATGAAGGGTCAGCATGTTGTGGCATCCTTATACCAAATGATGGCTGAACTACTGCTGCCATGACATGCTGGAAAACACTAATCACAAAGGGTGTTATGGGTGTTTGGGGTGGAAATCTGACAAAAAAAGGAGACCTTGAACTCATGGATCCCAAGGGGGCCCCTACATTTCCAAAGGGCACACAAACCATGGATGGTTGCTACACTGGTTCTAGGTTATCATTGATGTTAATGGCATTGATGACATACCTTCCATCATCCACATTTAGAGGGTCCTTGTATACCCTCATTGATTGGTTCTATGGGCAAATAGGATTAGTGGCATCAAGTGCCAACTCATCCCTATCAATCATCCATTACAAGTCATCCTGTAGGGCCATGCAAAATTTAGTGTTGTGACTAGGCAACTGATGATAGTGGCAAAACTGGTCTAGACTAAAGTGCTTAGGGACCAAAGGCTTATTCGAGGCTGTAGCCAAGGGATTCCTTAGGAGCTTGCAATATCTATCATGTCCTTTGCAAGTGTCCTCGGACATCTGCGTGTACTAGATGCATCTAGCTTTAAACAGTTGGTCTAGGAGTTTCAATAGTTTGAGGGGCAAGAGGGTATACTTTGAGCAATATTTCCACTAAAAGTTGGGCCTCAAAGCCACTTGCATTGTGGCTATCAATGATGTAGGCTGGTTTCTTGTTATTGTACTAGGACTGATAGTCTTGTTGTGGCCTGGCCATTAGCTTTGGATTACTGGCTTTGGCTTTGCTTTCCATAGTTGCCATGGTTGTAGCTTGTTTTCCCTTATCCTTATCCTCTTTCATGTGCAAGTTCTTATAGGCCATGTAGGCTAAGTCCTTGCTAACTTCCACCACATCTTGTATGCTTTTTATTTGTGCAAACACCTAACTCAAGGACTACAGGGCTAGATAGTATAGTTTTTACTTAATAAAGTCATTAACTACACCTTTAAAGATTTCCAAAAGGTGCATTTCAGTGATTAGCTCATTGATTTCATTCAGTGAAGTGCTCTAGCATTGGCTAAATTTTTGCATGGGCTTTAGATGACCTTGCTTGATTTGCATGAGCTAGTTAAGGATGGTTTCTAACTTCAAGTGATACTTGAAGCATGTGATGAATTGATTGAGCATGTCCTCCAAAGAGGAGATTGAGTCCCTAGGCAATGCTTAGTACCAATTGAGTGTCTTGCTAGTTAGTGACATGGAAAAAACATGTATGATGGTGTGTGGCCATGCCTACAATAGTAAGCATTCAAATTGAAATGTCACCAGGTGTGCATTAGGATTCCCTTCACTATTGTATTTGGTGATGTGAGGTAGCGAGATCCCCATTGGGAGACTTAGTGGTGGAATAGCAAGACTTATAGGATCATCCTGGTAAAAGTCCATCACATGGACCATTTTGGAGGAGGTAGCCTTGAGCCACTTAACCTCTTTTATTAAGGTTTGGATTAGCTACAATGTAGTAGTAGGCTACATTAGTTATGTTGCCTACTATGTTGGTTGCATGGTCCATGACCTGGGTACAAGTTGTGGGGCCATACGAGATGCTTGCTGCATTAGTTGTGCCATGGGCATAGTGGCTGGAGCCTACCATGAATCTGTAGATTAGGCCACTACAGAGGGTGCTAATAAGATAGGCAAGGTGTATGACACCTGAGTCATTTGTGGCTGAGAGATATGCACAGTGTGCATGTAGGGCTATGTAGGCATGATGGTTGCCAGCAGGGAAGATTGGGCAAGCTGTGACTATATCACAAAGGGCACATTGATGGGAGGTACTACATGTTGGTGTGCGTACTACATTTGATGAGTCACCACCATAGGCATTAACTTGGGAGGTGACACCAAGGCTATAACTATCTCCAAGAAGATATGTGGCAGGACTGTGGGAAGACTAAACCAAGAGTTGTTAGCTGGAAGGATGCATGGAAAGAGTCCTCATGCTCAAAATAAGCTTTAAACTCATCCAACTCTTCTTGAAGGGACTCCTTGTAATCTATCCCTACCTCATGCTCATTTGTTCAGATGAACTGGACTAGGATCTAGTGGTAAGGTTTGGTAAGTAAGATGAAGTCAACGGAGGAAGGGATGTACTCCCATCCATTTCAGTGGATGATTTTGTAACTCTGCTTGGCTTCCATGTCTATGTAGTCTATGACTATGCCTACTTGGAGCTTCACATAGATGAAGTTGTATTGCTCATCATTGAGTGTGGTATACTCAAGTTCCTAGTTGTGCAACCTAAGGGATTGCCTAGGCTTTGCCATGGTAGGACTAGTAGGGTGGTCAACCCAATTTTCCTATTGAGTAGGCATGACAACAAATGTGATTGGGACTGATGTAGAAGGTTGTTCAAAATTCATGGTGATAATGAAAAATTGTAAAAAAACAGCTAACTCTAGAAATTGTGGAAAATAGCTAGCTATAAAAAATACAAGAAAATGACTAAGTCTACAAGCTACAAAGAAATGGCTAACTTTAGAGGAAATAGCTAAGTCTAAAGATCAAGAAAAATGGCTAAGTCCAGAGACTATGCTCTCTACGCTGAGAGCTAACTATACTCTCTATGCTAAGAGCCAACTACGCTCTCTACTAAGAGCCTAGAATTTAGCTAAGTATAGGAATGGATGCTTTGGGGTTGCTACATGGGGTTCCAGGGGAACCAATGATGGGGTTCAGTCTACACCAATCGATCTTTAGACAATGCCTACGCTAACCTAAGATCTAGCTACTACACAGGGCAAGTCCATAAGGGTGTTGGATCTATGCTAGCCCAAAGCTAGCAATGGTGACATAGAGAGCATGCAAGGCAATAACCAATGAAGCTTGAAAAATGGAAATAGATCACATCCTCCTTCTAGTGCTAGAAAATTGTAGCAACCAAAAACATTGGTGACTAGAATGAAACATTGAGAGGCCCATAGGTGCATAACTTTGATCCTGTATCCACATGAGGGCCTACTGGAGATAGAGACAGGGTGCCTAGAATGGTCTTGTTGGTTGAATAGGGACTTACAGAATGCAATTCCAAAACAGTGCTAAGTGTTTGTGTGGTGTTCATGATGTCAACGGGGGTGAGCGTAGTCAAGGGTTTTCACTGAAAACGAAGGTGTCAACATGTAGTTACATGTAAAAATAGTGAAAAATAGAAGTAAAATTCCAAAACGTGAATAAAAATGCTAAAAATGCATAGGGAAAGAGTGTGAGAGAAAGTGGCACCACCCCAAACAAGATCGAGCATATTTAACCTCAAGAGTTGAGAAGGTATGCAGTGTATAACATGCATAGTAGGTAGCAGTGAACTGAAATGGTCTGTACTGTCTTGCAATGAGCTATAGTTGGCCTCCATGGTGTCTATGCCTACTGAGTTGGCCTCCATGGTTTGCAGTGAACTGCGATGGTCTGTACTGTCTTGCAATGAGCTGTAGTGGTGTTTGAACATCTTGCCTTACTGAGATGCCATAGTGCCAAATGCTATAGATGCCAACTGAAATGCCAAAAATGCCAAGCTCATTTTAGATTTTGCCAACCTCCAAATTTGCAAACACCTAAAACATCGAGGGTTGGGATATTTATAGAGCTAGGTGTCCCATGAAATGTAGATCAGTTACCATGTGGCAATGGGACAATTGGAACTATGCTGCACCCAACTATGCTCTCCACTGAAGCAAATGGTGTCATGCTCTAATGTGCTCCAATGGACTCTGTGAGACTACCAGATTGTGACAACACTACCAACTACATGTTTGTGTGTTGAAAAGATTGCAATGTACCTAACAAAAATGCAAAACATGAAAATTTGATGACTATGCTCTAAGACTATGATATCCACTATCTCGAGTGGTGTCGAACATAGTTACAAATTTGGGACAAAGGGGGGTGCCAAAAAGATGCATGTTGCTTACTAGAGGTGTGTTAGAGCTAAGTTGCTTGTCGATGCTATGTTGTGAAGGCCTTTGGAGGCTATCATGCATGACTATGCTTGACTATGCTCTAGACTGGGGGAGAGTGTAGTCCAACACTTGGACAAATTTTGTAGAAAAGTGGCTTTGTGCTAACTATGCTCTAGGGGAGGTTGACTATGCTCCCAAATGGAATCAAGTGTAGTGCCAACACTAGAAAATTCTTTGTAAAATCTTGCTCCCAATTAGCTACACTCCAAGGGATTAGAGAGCATAGTCTTAATAGTTAGAAAAAACTACAAAAAATAGGGCCTTGATGCTATCTATGCTTAACTACACTCTAGTTTGCTGGAGAGTGTAGTCTCAACAATTAGAAAATTTTGCCAAACTATTTCTTCCATGCCCATCGTGATTTTTAGCTACTAGCTTGACACTTAGAAAAATTTGCAAAATGGCCTCTGGTGTTGACTACACTCTCTACTGAGTTGTCTACACTCTAATGTAGTGGAAAGCATAGTCCAAACACTTTGAAAAATTTGCAACTTCTTGCTTCATGATGACACTTAGGAAAAATTGCAAAGAATCAGTCTTTGGAGCTAACTATGCTCTCCACTAGTGAACTATGCTCTGGTGTAGT
This sequence comes from Gnetum montanum, assembly GCA_015680685.1. Classification (NCBI taxonomy): domain Eukaryota; kingdom Viridiplantae; phylum Streptophyta; class Gnetopsida; order Gnetales; family Gnetaceae; genus Gnetum; species Gnetum montanum. Next base: position 25,942 of record MNCI01008099.1, on the reverse strand, counting down.
GGAGAGCATAGTCTCGGCACCTAAAAAAATTTTCCTTGTGTTGGCACTTAGACAAATTTGTAGTCAAGAAGCTATCATCCAAATTTGGTGGTGTTTCACTAAATACCTATAAGAAGTTCATATAACCAACGAAGTTAGGAAAAGTAACCAATAAAGCTAATAAAGCCACAAAAATACTATAACAACTAAGCTCACCTAGGTAGGCAATACATGGTGATAGGTGAGTTTTGGAATAATGTGTGGACTCTATGTTCCACCATCAAAGTATTATCAGCATTATACTCTAACTATACTCTGGCATCCTCCAGATCTCTATAAGGTAATGTGGGCTTATTGCATTTGTTGATCCCCCTAATTTCCTAGGAGTCAAATTATCGGTAATGAACTTGACAATCAGGCCAAATGCCGAAGGCAACAAGGTCTCCACTATGGCTCTAGTCACATCTGTAGACAAGTATGACCATAGCATCACACTAATGTTCTATAGAATGTAGGAAATGAATTCCCTTGCCCCAAGCCATAACCATAGTGAAGCCTTCCCTAATGACATGTTAGGAAGTGAGGTGTTGGCCTTGGGATGGCCAATATGGCATAGAATTCCCACCAAATCCACAATGATGAGGATGGGCTTCAGGTAGACCCTGCACAAAGCAAAACAAAAGCATTATGACCAATTAGAACTTCTTAAGAAGTTTTGAAAAAAAATCCTAGTCAAGGATGAAATTAGCCCCCGTAAAAAGCTCTAAGATGTTTATTCAAGTTAGCTTAAGAAAGTCCATAAAAATCATTATTATAGCCTTTCATAACCTTTTACTTCATAGCCAAAACTTTATAGCTAGAATTAAGCCTTGTTTTAAACTATGCATAATCTTAGAAAAAGCATTAGAACTTAGAAAAAAGCATACAGCCATAACATAAAGCCTACTAAAAATAGCAAAATCCATTAATTTTCTTTAAAAAAAAATTGAAACATAAGTTTTATATATTTATCAATCATGGGAGTTAACAAGAGTAATCTCTAAGCATGTCAACTACATCCATCCCTAAAGGGGTAAAGTGTTACAACCATGATACAACCATGGCCAAAAATTTATGAAAAATTCATCTACACTCCAATTTTAGTGATTCCACCATGGGAGGAATCTTGAAACCATGAACCTTCCAACTATAGCTATTACAACCAAGAAAACATAGCCTTTTTTGGTTAAGACATAGATAAAACTAGCAAAAATTGTAGTCATCACCATTAACTCCCTTTTCATGCAAGGTTGGTAAAAAATTCAAAAAAAGTTCATTAGAGCTCCAAACAGGAGTGACTCCACCACCATTTGAAAGGTTAAATTGAGCCCTATACACCCATGCTTAACAAAAAACTAAAAACCCTTGTCATTTATTCAAGAAAAATTTACCAATCTGGACAAAAATCTGAAAATGGCATGAAACTCCTTTTGATATAGGCTTAATAAAAAATTCATAAATTTTATAATTCAAATAGAGTGGTTTCACTCTATTGCAAAGATGAAGTCAATTCCCACCCAACCATGCCAAAAAAAACCAAAACTCTTACCGTTTGCTCAGAAAAATTCATGAATTTACATGAAAATCTAAAAATGGCATAAAAAACCTAAATGCATGACTTTAGAAAAACATCAATAACTTAATATTTTCAAAGCCAAATTGAATGATACAATAGCCATTGAAAGCTTAAATGGGGCTACAAAATCATAACATTGGATTTGAAAAATATGTAGTTGTTTTCTTAAGAAAAAATACACAACATTACTTGCTTTTTTTCATGTAAACACCTAAAAAGCTAAAACCCAAATTAACATAGCCATAAAAACATAGCAAAAATAGCCAAGATGATCAATAACAAAATAAGGGGGTAGGATTTTTATTAGAATTTAATTTTGTTGAATCTTTTGGCCTATGTGTGAGAAAAATGGCCCCACCCCCGAATTTAGGGAAAAAAGCATGAAAACAGCAAGCCTAATTTTAAAAATTGAATCTACTAAGACTAAAACAATAAAACTTCCATAGATCCATATAGAAGTCACTAAAATAAGAGGTGGCATTTCATCCAAATTTCATTTTACCCCCTCTACCAATGTAGATCAAAGAAAAATGGCCTCACACATGGCATGAAAAATATGAAAAATAGTTAGAAACAAAAGCAAAAATGGGTAGAACTGCTTACCTCAAAGTAGCAACAAATGAGGCCTAAATGGAGATAGGCCTAGGAAATCCTTGTAGTACCCTACGATGCTTGTCTACCTTCTAAATCCTAGGATTCTAACTCTTCCCTTCACATTGCTTTGGTGCCATGAAAGGCTCAATGTTCAGAATATTTGGAAATTAAGAAGAATGGGAGATCAATGTTGATTGCAAGAAATACGGGAAGCTTCCACACTAAAGATTGATGCTTTCTACAACAAAAATCTCTACGACAGCTCTCCTCCAATGTGGTGTTGATATAGAATGACAATTGTGATCGAAAACTTATGAAATTTGGCATTAAAATCTCAAACAAAACCTAAACACCCACCTCTATATCCTAGTTTTCAATTTAGTGCACCATAACTCCAAGTGCACTAAAGTGCAATGGGTGAAAGTCTCTTTAATGCTGATATTGGTGGTAGTTAATCTCAAAATTCAAAATTTTAAATTTTTAGATTGTAGGCCCCATCATATGCCTTCCCTCTTAACCAAAAAACTACATCAACACTATGTTCTCATCACTTTTGAGACTTAAAAAAATATTTCAATCTTAACTCCCATGCATCCATGCTAGGGATGGCATGCCCAATGTAGATACATGCCTCCCATTTGACAAAATCATTAAAATATAACTAGTTTACCATTTTTGATAGCTACAACCTACCTTTTCAAACTCAGCCTTCCCAAAGGGGGTTGGACATCGACAAATCTAGATAACATGGGTTTCCATGCTAGGGCAGTAGTGCCCAGTATGGAAGAAAGGGGGTAATACCTTTTCTTACACCCCATCCCCAACACCCATCTAACCCATGTTTGACCCCTAAAGTAGGCCCACATGACCTAGAGACCCTCCAAGCATTCCTAACATCCCTAGAACCTCATCAAACCTAGTTGAAACTAGTCAAAATATTGGGATTTGGTGTTTCCACATTGGGGAAGGTTTCATCCATGTTGAGCATCTCAACATGGATAGATGGGGGAAAGCAAAAAATGACCTAAATTGACAACCTAGTAACCATTTCTCAAATTCCAATAAGCCCTAGGCCTTGTTGGAACCCTCTAGAGCATTTGAATGTTTAAAAAGTAGTCAAATATGGCATAAAACTACAATCCCCCTCTCATCCATGCTAGGGGGCCATCATGCCCAACATGGAAGAAAGGGGAAAGATTACATGAGGCACTTAAAATCCTCAAAACTACTAAATCTTGACACCCAGTATTGACCATCGACATTGGCAACCCCAAAGGATAACATGCATGGTTAATTGGATGTCAAACTAGCCTAGATCTAACTTTTATAATTTTTCCATGCTAGTGGAGACCTTTTCCATGCTTTTTAGTGTGGAAACTAGGAGGATGAAGCTAGGATGATTAATGGGGGATTCCAAAAATAAGTAAACAACATCATATTATCTCAAACTAATACTAGAACCTTCATAGCCTTTTCGAATGCCACTAGAATGTCAAAAATTAACAACAATTAACCTCCTAAGGTTCTTCCATGTTGGGTAGGTCCTCCTCCACACTAAGCCATCTAGTCTCAACATGAATGAAAGTGGGAAAAGCAAACCTTCTATAAGTCACCTGAAATAACAAAACTTGCCCCCCTTGGATTCTCCACACTGAGGAAGATTCCATCCATGCTAATCATCCTAGTCCTAGCATGGATAGAAGTGGGGATCCTAAAATCCTTCTTATAGCCCTCAAAATGACCAAATTTTAACCCTAGACATTGATAGTCAACACCAAAAAACCCTGTGGACATGCATGCATAACCAGAAATTAGTAAAAATTAGAGCTAGTTTCTCCATGCAAGAAGCCATCTCTTCCATGCTATCCAACATGGAAGAAAATGGAAAACTTTGGGGGAACTTCAAAATAGCCTTTAGAAACCTTAAACGTATGCTAGAAATCTTTGTGTGTATTTTAGAATCCTGTTTACACATCTTAAGATCCTTAGGTCTACCGATATTGGCCACAAATAATCACAAAACCTTTTCCCTTAATCTTCTATGTTGAGCATGGAAACCCCAATGTGAGAAAAGAAGGGAAACACCAAAAAATCACTTAGTATCTCTCAAAATAACCAAATTTTGACATTATGAATCAACAGTCAACACTAGCAACCTCAAAGATCCACATGCATGGCCAAAAATGTTAGAAAATGGCAAGAAGTAGGGTCCCTCGGTTCCTCCATGTTGACAACTTCCTCTTTCATGCTACCCAAATGGAAGAAAGGGGACAACTTTTGAGAGACTCCTAAATGACATTTAAACACCTCAAGCAAACAACTTACATGAGCCCTAAGACTAGTTTTACATCTTCTAGATTTCTCAAAACCTACCAACGTGACCATAGAAAGCCAAAAAGCTACTTCCCCTAGTCTTCCATAGTAAGCATACTATCCCCAGCATGGAAAATAATGGGAGGCTTAAAACCATCTTAGAAACCTCCAAACTAACCAAAATTGACCTCAAACCCTAGTCCTCGACCACAAAAACCCTAGAAGCATACATGCACAATTGATTAAGTCCAAAAGTAGCCAAGATCTAAGATTTATGTTCTTCCATGTTGGGGATCCCTTCCTCCATGCTACCTAGCATAAAAACTAGGGAAGGAACACATTTGAAGCTTCTAAACACCTCAAAATGACATTAAATAATCTTACATGCACCCTAGAACCTTGTGTTCACCCTATTGAGTCTTCAAACCTTAGATAACTAATCTTGAATGGCCAAAAAGTGGTTTCCCTTAATCCTTCATGTTGAGCTTGCTTGTCAAAGAGTGAAAAAATAAGCAAAGCCTAAAAAACACTTGGGAATACCCAAAACTACCAAATTTTGACATGAAACCCTAGCCTTTAGCCTTAGCAACTCCAAAAGATGACATGCATAGTCAATTATGATTCAAATTAGCCTAGATCAAGGATTCTTACCTCATCCATGCTAGAGAAGGCCATTTCCATGCCAGGTAGAATGCAAATAAGGGTGGAAATCTACTTTTCCATTTTTGGTGGCAAGATAAAACTCCCAAAAATCAAAGATCTATGTTGGAGAAACCTTGGAACTCATAGCCTTGATATTTTGCTTATTTGACCTCATTTTGACCTCCAAAACCCATTGCCCCTAATCTTCCATGCTATAGCAAGTTCCCCAATGTGGAAACAAGGGGGAAAGAACTTAGATACCCTTACATGACCTTCAAATGTGTCCAAAATTAGCTAGAAACTTGTAGAATCATGACCTACAACCCTAGGAGCCTAGGAACCTAGTCAATGTGCTCCAAAACCACTTTGAATCTACAAAAAAGTGTCCTCAATTCTTCCACATGGAGGATACTTTGCTCAGCATGGAAAAGGTGGGAATCCATGTCAACATGTTTTAACACTCAAAACTAACTCAAATGACCTCAAAATGAAGCTAGAGGATGCTTAACTTCTAGATCTAGGTTTTGGCTACCTATTTAATCATGTTTTATCCTATTATTTTTTGGATTTTTATTCTCTATGCTAAACCCCTTCTTCCATGCTGGCTAGTGTGGAAACAAGTGGGAAAGGCTGAAAAATGTGCTTTTTGGCCTTTACAGACCTTCGAAGTGCCAAATTTTGATAGAACTAGCCCTAGGCTACCTTAGGGAGGCATCAAGACCATAATTTTGGACCTCTAGATGCCCCAAATCCTACTTTCCCAAATTTCCATGTTGAGGATCTCTTCTTCCATGCTAGCCAGTGTGGAAACAAGGGAGACCCAACATGGAGGCCTCAAAACCTTCAATTTTCATGCTCAAATAACCCAAAAATAGCCTTGATTGATGGCCAAACTCACTTAATATCCTTGAAGCCCTAAACCATGGCCCACTAAGGCATAAAACTATAAAAACCTAACCCATTTTGACCTATATTTGCCAAATTTCACCATATGTAGCCTGTTTTGCTTAATTTTTTCCTTATTACATGATGCTTTGACTTGTTTTATCTCGGTGTTGAATTGTCAACCTTGTTTACCTTATTGTGGCCTTTCTAGAACCTTATATTCTCTTTATTTGACTTATTGTAGCCTTATTTGCCTTTTTTTGGCCTTTGGTTGGTATCAAATAGTGGGGTTTGGCCTTCTCTGACCACCATTTGGTACCATGTAACCATGTCCTATAAGGCCTTAAATTGGCATCATAATCCACCAAGACTCTAAACCAACATCATGGCCCTCTAAGGCCTAAAATTGGCAAAATTATGGCCTTTTTTGACCATTTGTAAACTTATTTCTTACTTAGTTTAACCTAGGTTTAACCTTTATTTAGCCCTTATTGCACTTTCTTTGCTTGCTATCACCATATTTATAGCCTTGGATGACCTTGTTTACATTAGAATAGCATGTATTTGCATAATTTTATAGCATTTTAGCATTATTTCATTAGTGTTATCCAAGTACCATTTAATACACTTATGGTTGATATACAAGATCAAAGTATGAGTACCTGGGAGCAAATCAGTTTGCCTTTGTATCTACATGAACCTCACAGTGATGTTGAATGGTGTATTGACCTTGATTGCCTAGATCTTGAGCTTGAGAGTCTTGTTGACCATATAGCCTCAATATAGAAAACTCTAGAATGGCCTAAAACCTAGTCAAAACCCTTGATATAGAGGCAGGCAACATAACCAAAGACTCTCTAGTTGAGGTTCCTATCACAACACATAGTGGTAAGGAGAAAACCCTTAAACTAAGTTCCTCATTGAAACCTCAATATGCTCAAGATATTACCAAGGTCCTACAAAGTAACATTAAAGTCTTTGCTTGGTCATATGAAGATATGCTGAGCCTAGACCCACATATAGTTTAGCACAACATCATACTAGACCCTAGCATTAGATCGATTAAGCAAAAAGTGTGCAAAATTAGAACTAATTTAGCCTTGGGAGTTTGTAGAGATCTCAAAGCTCTATCAAGCTTGTTTCATTAGGGTTGTTGACTATGTTGAATGGGTGTCCAACATAGTGGTAGTCCCTAAGAAAAATGGATCTATATCTACATTGATTTTTGAGACCTAAATAAAGTGACTATTAAGGATGACTTCCCTTTGCCTAGTATTAATCAACTTATAGATACTACAGTTAGACATGCCTTATTATCCTTTATGGATGGATTCTCGGGATATAAGCAAATTAGGATTAACCCAAAGCACCAACTTAGCATGAACTTCATGACCCCTTGGGGTACCTTTTGCTATACTATGATGCCCTTTGACCTTAAGAATTCAAGAGCAACATACCATAAAGCCATGACCTATATCTTTAGTGATTACATCCTAGGTCTACTTTACAACATAGCCATTAAGTCTGAAGTGGCTAGTGATCATGCTAATGACCTAGACCTTGTGCTTAAATGATGCCCCAAGTATGAGCTTAGGCTCAATCCTGAGAAATGTGTCTTTGGTGTTAAGATTAATAAGATGCTTAGTTTTGTAGTATCCAAAGCAGGGATACATGTTAATCCTAATAAGGTTTAAGGCCATATCTAAATTGGCAACACCTATCAACCTTAAGGAGCTTTAGGGATTACAAGGTAGATTATAGTTTATTCATAGGTTTATCGCTAGGCTTACCAATAAATTATAGTCCATGCAACACTTGCTTAACAAAGGGATTCACTATGAGTGGATGGCTTAATGCTAAGAGGCCTTTGAAAATCTTAATCAAGAGTTGTTACAATTGCCGACAATCTATCCTCCGCAAGAGGATAAACCATTTTACATCTACCTCATCATCTCTAACATATCCATTGCCTCTCTACTCTATTAGAAATGTGATAATGAAGTAGAAATGTTTGTATACTACCTTAGCCATGCATTAGTGGCGCACAAGACCTGATACACTGAAGTGGAGAAGTATTGTCTAACACTATTCTTCTCCTTGAAGAATTGGAGACACTATCTCTTTAGAAGCCAAGTCAATATCATTACAAGGATAACATACTTAGAGCCATAATGACCAACATCTATGAAAATAGCCATATAGCCCAATGGAAAGCCATAACCATAGAGTTTGACCTTCATTGCCTCTCTCAATCCTCAACAAAAGGTTAAGCTATAGTCATACACCTCACAATATCACCGATTAATGACCAAGTAGCCATAGATCCTGAGTTCCATGATGAGAATGTTAACATAGTTAGCAAGTTGTTTGAGGGTTATGAGGTAGTCATGCACTTTAATGGAGCTTCAACTACCCATGAGACCAATGCTACTACCATCATAACATTCCCATTTGGTGAGATTTGATCCTTCACCTATCATTTTAAGTTCTCATGTACCAATAGCATAGTGGAGTACAAGGGTTTGATCAAAGGGATGATGGTAGCTCATGACCTAGGAATTAGATGCTTAACTATCAAAGTTAATTCACAACTTATGATTAACCAAGTAATTGAGGTGTATGCATGTAAAGCCAAATACTTACAACCATACTGTGATCTAGGAAAGAAATTGTTACAACAATTCATAAATGTTGATATCCAACACATACCTTGAAATGAGAATTCCATAGCTAATGCAATTGCAATGTTAACCCTTAGTGTGAAATCATATGTGTTTAGTAAGTTTTCCACCTTAACCATGGACTATACTATTCCCATCATGTAGAACACTGAGGATGCCTGTGTGGCCATTGTTCATACTACTCCTGCCAGGGATGGTATGACAATATCAAATTTTACCTTATGCATGGTGAATCCTCACAAGGCCTGACTACTGCTTAGAAGGACATAGTACACAAGCAATCGAAGTGGTATGTCATCATAGGTAATAACACATTATGTCAAAAATCCTATGATGGCATACTCCTAAAGTTCTTAGATAAAAATGAAGCCAGAATAGTCCTAGAGGAGGTTAACAAGGGTGTTTGTGGAGGACATATAGGACCAAGAGCTTTGGCCACTAAATTAGATGATTAGGCTACTATTGGCCCCATATGGAAAATGAATACATGTAGAAGGTTAAGTAGTGTAACACATGCTAATAATATAGCAACCTTATACATGTACCACTAAGTAAGTTGCATACCACCCAAATAACATGGCCATTTCAATGATGGGGGTTGGATATCATTCAACCCATAACACCTAAGTCTTCTACAAGGCATAGCTTCATCATCACTACAACTGAATACTTTATGAAGTGGGTTGAGGATATTCCCCTAAGAAACACTACAACTGAGAAGGTCTACAAATTCATCCTAGATAACATTATAGCTCATTTTGGCATACCCATGACCATTGTTATAGATAATGGACCATAATTTAGTAGCCAAGAAACCAAATATTTCTATCATGACCTAGGCATTAATCATTCTTTATTGTCACCTTATTACCCTCAAGCCAATGAAAAAGTGGAAGCAAGTAACAAGGCCATCACCAACTTGCTTAAGAAGATGCTCAACAATAGCAAGTGAGTGGCTTGTCCATGCACTATGAGCATATAGAACAACCTATCGCATGGAAATTGGTATGATCCCTTACAACTTGGTTTATGGTTCTCAAGTTTTTTTACCTCTTGAATTACAGGTGCCATCACTTTGAGTAGCCTTGACCAACTTCATCAATGATGAGTAGAATAAGGAGTTATAGATAGTAGCCTTGGACCTGGTGGAGGAGCAACATATGCAAGTGCTTGCTCACATCAAACACTATTAAGAGAGGTAGAAGAAAAAACATCACCATAACTTGATAATGCATAAGATCAACCAAGGTAACCTAGTCCTCAAAGCCATCTATGAACATGTGAACAAATTCTCAACCAATTTTCAAGGGTCCTTCCATGTCACCAGAGCCTATGGGAATGATGCATTTGGGATAGCCAACATGGATGGAAATGAACTAGCCAATTTGGTTAATCATTCGTATCTAAAGTTATACTACATGTAGCTAAAAATCATTAATCAGCAAGCCTACTTTTGATAGTTTGCTATGACCTTAAACTAGTAACACAACCTACCACAGTCCTCAATTGGTACCATGGCCTACCACAGCCTTAAAATACCAACTTCAATAACCTAGGTAGCTTTGTTTTATCATCTCATGTGACTTATATGCATTATAGCATTATAATATGTAGTGGTGTTTTGTATTCTTTGTTGGTGCCTCTCAAGTCAATCCTCTAGACACAAACAAAGAGGGATCATTGAAACACCATAAAATTTTGTATGTTATAGCCAATTTCCATCATGTATCTTTCACCCCATGAAACCTAAGGCAAAACTTCATTATAAATGTGAAGATTGTAATTCATGAAGGAAAATCTCACATATCCCATACTGTTGGGACTAAATATGCCTCCTAAGTGGTCAAAACCTTATTCCCTAAGTGAAAAAAGTCACCTAGTATCTATATTTAGGCTTTTGGAGGGTCAAAAATAGCAATTTAATGGGTTTTATGGGGGTATACATTTTTCTACATTGGAAACACTTGCATGGGAGTAAATGTCACCTACACCCAACGTGGAGGAGTGGGGGGTTTTCCCTTAGCTTGGAAACTCCCCCACCCCTCCCAAGCATGAAAACTACATGCCTCTAGCATGAAAGCCACAAAAGCCAAATTTCAATAGTCCATGCATTCAAAGATTGACCAACCACTCTAGCAAGGATGAAAAAAGGTTCAACATGGAAGATCTATCTTTAGCATAGAAGGCGTTCCCCATTACTATTTATAGTAAATGGAATGGCCATGGGGGAAGGCACTTACTATATATAGTAACCCCCCAAATTTGGGCATCCATCTTACCTATACAAGAAAAAAATTTGCAGAAAAATTCTAGCCATTTTATAGCCATTTTTCAGCCCCATTCATGGCCTAAAACCTATAAAAACCAACCTCAAACATCATTTATAGGTTCAACAATTTTTTCTCAAGGTTCTACTCTTTTGGCACTTGAATACATTGTGCATACATACATTTTTCCAAGAAATACTTCCACACATAGGCATTTTCAAGCACTCAAGAGCTCATTCAATCTCCCACATTTGTATTCTCCTGAACCCCAACCTAGGAGCATTATAGCCTTGATACTTGTGGAATTTTGGTGTCAATGCTGCATTTCTAGGAATTTCAAACCCCAGCATGAAGCAATCTGGCATCCAAATTTTCCACTTTTCTCACCCCCCCCACCCCCCCCCCCCCCCCCCCCCCCCCCCCCCAGCAATGACCAATGTTGCAAATTTGGACTAGTAGCAAAGAAGGTTCAATATCATTAGGAGTGGAGCACATCTGAATCATGGAGTTGAATACACTGGCTTCACTAGACCCTGAATCCCCACTCAAGTGAACCCCCCTATTACCCTCTCAGGCATACTGTGTACATAATCTCTTAACTTTTCTTTATTTTATTCCTTGTAAAATAAATTTTATAGTTTTTTTGTGTTCAAATTAAATTTTTCAATTATTTTAGTGCATTTACATTACTTTAATCTGTAATCATATCATTTATCCTATTTTGCATTTCATAAGTCCTTGGGTGATCTGTCGAACTATCTAGGGCACCTTGAATCCCATTTTTTCAAATGCCCTAGGGATTTAGGATTGAGGCTACTACACCAAATCCATCTATCTTCTCACAATTGATTTTTTTTAGTCACAACATAACACCTCTCATTCAATGATAAAATCAATTTAAGTTCTGTCGTGGTAATGAAATCCACTAAAGGTTTCACCCCACAAAAAAATTGAAAAAACAAATGGCTAAGAAGATAAGAGACCAATGAAGCCCAAAAGTTAAATCAGTGGCTCCAAACAAGCAAAGGAAGGACCCAAGTAGCCAAAGAAGCCTTTGATTTCAGTGTTGGTTCCTCAAAAATATTACTGAGTGATCAACACTTTGAAGCATGAAGCATGAGGACTACACTGATCAACAAGCATGTCACTACCATACCATAACCATGATGTGAACATGTGGAATTCATTGTTAATCCCTATGACCATTCCCTTACAACTAAGTATAGCCTTTACTCCATATCATCTCATCATAACATCATCTCATCATCACAACCACTCTTGATGATGGTTCAATAGCTACGAAATCAAGCATGGAAAGGGAACGTTAGTGATGAACCTACAATGGTGTTTTGCATTTTTTTTTTTTGATGTTTCTTAGGTCAATCCTCAAAACATCAACAAAGAGGGACTAATGAAACACCACTAAGAAAATTTATGTTGTAATTCATGACCTTCACCATTGAATTTAAGGTAGGATTTTATTGTAAAATGTGAGATTGGTAGTTACTATATTGCAATCTTACATCCTTTAACTTATTAAGGCTAAAAAATTCCTAATAAGTTGTTATTACCTTACTTCCCAAGTGGAAAAAGTTATATGAGGCATGTATCTAGGCTTAGGAAGGCTAAAAATGCCTTTGGAATCACCAAATTTGGATTTTTCATGGTATTTATGTTGGCCATAACAATTAATACGTTGCAGTAACGTACAGTTAGCATACTAATTTTTGGGCTTTAACTCCCATAATGTAGCTAGCATACTTTTGTTGGAAATGGTCAAAACCAATGTACCTTTTTTCGAAGAAATTAAGACCAATGTATTTTTCATGGGACCCATCATATCCTCTCCAAGCTGAAGCCCATGTATCTTCTAAAGCTAGCCTACTTTTTATGGAATCCAACACATTTTTTAATGGCATTCTTGCATAAAAATTGCTAAAATTGGAAATATATGATATGGTTTGTGACCTATAACATTAGAAATTTGCAACAATCTATCAGTAATCATGGCAAAAAACTTGCAACATCAAATACCCTATTTAAACCAAAATTGGACATATTGAAGGGACTTTTTGACAAATTTACATTTAGCTAAGCATAGAGACTCTCAGAGCATTGGATAATAGCAAAAGTCAAATAATCATTAACCATTCCAACATCCAAATGAAGCAGACCTGTACAGGAGAACTAGCAAGGAGCCTTGGGAGCACCACTTTGAAGCATTTGGATAGTGAAGTTGACTGTAGGACACACTTTGTCAACCTCACTAAACTCCAAACATATCTCTCACATAGCTCTTTCTACATATTAAGCACAAAAACTTGTACTCTCTTTCAAACTTCTTTTATATCTACAACTATTATTATTTTCAATAAAATTTGTAGTTCATCTATTTTGTGTAAGCTTATTTTTATATTTCTCTTGGTTAGAGCTACATTTTACATTAAATTTGTTTACAGCATTCTTACGGTTCTCAAGTTCCTACGTGATCGATAAGACTATTCAAGGTGCTTCAAATTCCTTTTTCAAGGCCTGTAGGATCTAAGATCAAACTGTTCTATCAAAGATCTTTATTTTCCAGTGCCAAATTTTTCCAATGCTACACCACTCCTCATTCATTAAGATCATGAGCTAAAGGGAAGATGCCTACAATCATTCATGTGCATCTTGGGCTTCCAACTTCAAGGATGATCCAAACTTGGACTCTAGAAAGATAGTACTTTGAATCTCCTTATTTTTTATCTTGTCTAGGCATGCTTCAATGAGGATCACTTTCAAGTTTAGTCTTAATTATAGTACCTCATACTACCTAGATTACCCTATCTTAGCTATATAAATTTACCTAAGAGATTCCACCTCTAGTTCTTCCCTAGTAGGTCTTGTTATATGCATGGCCTCTACCTCTAGAACCTACTCACATCCACATCCTTGCCTATCCTATGATCTCTTCTCCAAATGTTAGGATGAACCACCTATCTTCAAAACTCACTTACGTATCATCTATAAGGATACTAATGATCAATTGTTATTTTATAAGTGACTTTATAAGAGTTTGATCTTTACTTGATCTTTTTATTAGCCTAATTTTGAAAAATATAGCATTAGTGCCCTTCCATTATTATAATTATACACAAAGTAGTATAGTGTAGTGAAGCTAGAAGAAATTGCAAAAATAGAGATGTGAGGTACCTTACCATGATCATAATGGATCCTTTGTGTGGATGATGATCAAGATAACCAACATATCTATTCATTAGGATTTCAAACTAATTTCATGTCACTTCTAGCAGCATCACATTATGTCATCTCAGGCCCATCAATACAAGATTAACAATAACCACATCATAATGCTATTGTTCAATAACAAAAACTGGGAAACATTCATTAAGTTTATAAAATAATTAATTAATTAATAGTATGTATTTATGTACATTCTCCACTAGTTATAGGGGTATCTTTAGGCATGGATCACATGTCTTTGTAGCCCCATAACCAATGCTAATCCCATCAATGATGCACCTTCATGCATGTCTTTCTAATGACATGGTGAAACTAGTCTAAGAGACCATGAGATTGTTGAATATAGTATGAGATGTATCCTCATATGGATCATCAAATTTTCTCTTAATTTTATGTTTCATATCATGTTTACTTTGAATTCATGTAATGGTTTTTAGTTTTTAAAAATTAGGATTCATTAAGAGTTAATTTTTAATTTCCAAAGTTAGAAGTTTATGTTTTATTTCATGTAAGTGCAAATGCATGCTTCACGTTTTTTAATGAATCATTGGTCCCACATGTAATCCTCATCAATGTAAGGAATCCCAAAAAAATATAAGAAGGATTCCTCTCCTTCATTGTAAACTTGATGAGATCACTTTGTTTCAAGTTGAAGGTAAATAAAAAAAGAAATGTGCTAGTGGCTCCTTAAGTTTTTTTGTGCACATTTTTTCCTTTTGTTCATTCTCATAACATGAATTTCTTACAATGAACTAATATCCTCATAATTATCTTATCCAATTTCACATAATTTCTCATTCTTAAAATTTTATTTCTTAATTTCTAGTTCTTATTTCTTAGTTTTATAAGAATTTGAATTATATATGAATGCTCGTGTTTATGTTTAAAAAATCTATGTTTTGGAAGGTTAAGTAGAAGTGTTTGATGATTTGAATTAACAACTCTAGCAAGTATTTCATTCATTCCTTGTTGTAAAATATTTCCATGTTGGAGGATCTATTATTTTGACATTTGAATTAGTGTTTTATGTTAATTTGTAAAGGTTTTAGAGAGCTCTTTTGGGGTTTTTCATCTTCATCCCTTCTCACAAAATTTCAAAAGCATTTGAGGTTCAAGCTAAATTGACATCAAAGATTGATTAATTTAGTATTGTCTCATTGTTTTGGACATTTGGATTCTAAATCTAAACCTTAGACTATTGAGTGATGATTCTTGTTTCTCAAGAATTTTTTTTCTCACAAGCCATTTGAAGTTTTAGTCATAAAATTCTTGCATGTCATATTAAATCATAGTGCATGTCCATTTTTTGAGTTGTATTATGATCTCTAATATCTCATGGAATTGTGGCCAAATTTTGGAGAATATTTAATGTTGTTTGCTCTTGAATCAAGCTTGTTTCAAGCATTCAATTTTTATGTTATAGCTCATATCGTAGGGCATAGATTTAATCAATTCATTCAATATCATACTAATCCATATATATTCTAGTAATACTAATCAATATCATCATTTTGAATATCAATCCATATAGATTCCAATGATGATAATTGATATGTTAGAATTATGAGAAAATAAAATTATTACACTGAACATGATTGGTTTTGGTCTTGACTAAGGATGGACTCTATCAAATCATTTAACCACGAATTCGACAAAGGACTTCATGTGACTAGGATCGGGAACTTCATTCCACTCTCTCTATCATTCATTAATGCTTTCATAACTTACCTCACTACCAATTGTTCATGTTTTTTCTCAATGTCTTAATTTGATGTTTACAAATTCTTAAATAGATTCTCTGGGTTAGGTCCTTAACTTTTTGTAACCATTAATCAACTATGGGATCAACATACTCCTTAGTTAAGGTTATGCAAGGTCAAAAAGGGTGTGTGCTACTATGGGAAGGATCCACTTGCATATTTCATGGTCTGGTTAGTTAAGTTCCTTATCCTTAGATGTTTTTTCAATCAAATATTTCTTCATAAAATATCATTCTCCAATCATTTCTCAATTTTCTAAACTTCAAAACCCTCTTCTAATATTTTCATCATGTTCATGGCTTTCTAGGCTTCCATTTGATCCTCATTTCACATGGACTTGTTTTTTATTACTTTTGAAAAAGTCATTGGTGATCAATAGCTGTGTCAACTAGGCCTAGTTGACATGGCTAACCACATCGAAGAGGCCTCATCAACTAAGCCCCGTTGATGTAATGCAAAAATTCTATAAATAGCACCCAACACTTTGAAATTTTTGTCATTTGCTTCAAAATGGGAGGGGAGCTTTTGCAATTTTTTAAAGCCCATAACTTTCACACCATTTGTCCAAATCACTTCATTCTTCAATCCTATTGCTATCAAAGACAACCTCTTAGTCATAGAGTCACAAAACTTATGGTTTCTAAGGAAAATGTTTCTAACTCCCCCAAAGGGATAATGAATAAAATATTATAAACCATTAATTTTTGAGAGTTTAACCTTTCCAACAAACTCCAATAAACCTAAAATTACATATTAATATTAAAATAAGAATAAAATAATAATTAAAATGATGAAATCAACCATGGTCACAACTTAGCCAGGTGTAACTTCTCCAAAGAGATAAGATATCCTAATTGTTTCAAGTTATACATTAAATGCTAATCCTTGGTCATGTTGTGATTATAGATGGTACCAAGACCAAAACAATCGTAGGAAGGAGGACCATCCCAACAAAAAGAGACATAGCCTAGAGCTAGAAGAGAGTAGTAGGAACAAGCCCAAGAGTAGGCAATAGAAACTCATGCAATGGGATCTCTTCAGGAGGAGCCCAAAGTGGAATCTATGTAATAGATTCTTGAAGAAAAGTCTACAACTAAACAATCTCATCAAGGAGAGGCACTAGGGCCCATACTGAGACTTGAGGTCACATTGACATAAGCCTACCTTGATACGATCAAGCCTCATGATGTCCAACACTCAGTTCTCCAAGAATTGAACTTTGGATCATTCTTAGAACATGCTCCACCATAAGTCAAGACGTAGTTGCAAAACTCTCCCATGTGGTCAATCATCACTTCTAGTGGGAAGTGGTACATGGAAGAGACATATCTCTTCTAGAATAGTAGAAAGGTAGAAGACACTATGAGAATCAAGAACATTTAGGTGTCCTACTTGATAGAAGCCATTACACAAGCTCTTGGTCTACCTAATTCTAGAATCCCATCTACAAAAGATCTCCATGCAAGCACACCTAAAGGTAAAAAAGAAATGGACATAGTAGTTCTATGGGGTTGACAATAAGAAATTTGGCATGCTCACACTAATGGAGCGCATATACTTCAAGATAGCAACTTAACACCTCAATTTGATGGTGAGGCCCAATAAGGTGACTGCTTTCTCCACTAGTGCATGTATCACCTTAAGTAATAAATTCCTTGTAAACCTTCTACAAATAATCTATCTAGATATAGAAAAGCATTTTAAGAAAAATGAACATGGAAGGAAAACCCTACCCTTTCCATGCCTTATCAAAAAACTCTGTAAAAGCACAGGGATAGTCCACTATGCAAATGACAAAATTAGGCATACTTCCATTACCTCCTGGTCTAAAATGATGAAATACGATACCCTTATCATGTTCAAAGAAGAGGAGCAGCAACCATCACCTCCACCATCCACTTAGGAAAAGATGTTAGAGGCTCGCCCTACCATTGAGTGCCTAAATGAAAGCCAAGAGTAGCTCTTGCATGAGCAGCAAGTAGGAACAAGTGGTGGGGATCCATCTATGTACCATCCTACAATGAGTTACCTCAACAAAGTGGCTCAAACAATCAGTCAAATGGAGGAAGATGGGCCAATATTTTCAGCCCAAAGAACATAGATTCCTACAAGGTTGAGTCCTAGCACCTAAGAGGTAACAATATCTCTCTCACAACAACAACAATTTTCAAAAATCTTTCAGAATGTTGCTACCTTTTGGTTCTCTTAGAGAAGGTTAAGGAGGTAACTACATTGGTGATGTAGCACCAAGGATAGAAGACAGTAGCAAAAATGATTACTGATCAAATTGCCAAAGTACTAAACACACCTACAATGTCTATACTATATGTTTCTACACGTAGAGATGTGTAGACATCTGCAGGAACTGTTAGTCGCCAATTGAGTGCAACCCAACACAAGGAGTTACTAGACCAACTAGTGGAAAATAAGCAACTAATTTTGGATATCTTTGATTTTTCAGATAACATCATTGCAACCCAGTCGAAGCTACTTGAAGCAAAAGGCAAA
This sequence comes from Gnetum montanum, assembly GCA_015680685.1. Lineage (NCBI taxonomy): Eukaryota > Viridiplantae > Streptophyta > Gnetopsida > Gnetales > Gnetaceae > Gnetum > Gnetum montanum. Next base: position 7,458 of record MNCI01008099.1, on the reverse strand, counting down.
TGCATCATTTTGAAAGGGTAACTTGAAATAGCTCAAGTGTAAAACCAACGCTTCTTTGTAGAGGTTGCTAAATTAATAGCCTACATTACTGATCCTGTGCTCCTCAACCCTACACCAACAAGAGATTAAGCTTTTTAAAAACTTCAAGATAAACTTAAACAAGTTGAATCAGGGATTGTAATGGTCTTCTTTGGCTAGTCCATGGTCGAGGCCAAGACATATTTAGTTCAAAAGGACTGGATCCAAACACACCTAGAGAATGATATACTAACTACAAAGAATCATCACTTGTATAATGTTGATGTGCTGAAATAGCAAATGCAAGAATTCATGCATCAACAACAAGAGTAGCTAGCCAAGGTAAACACTAAACTAAGGAGATTGGCAACCAAAAATAGAAATCTCTCTATGGAGGAAGTTCATGTCTTATGCCAAAAATCTATTATTGAGATTGCCACCTAGGAGAATAAGTCTCTCAAATTTAAGAGAGTTAAGAATCACTACAAAGATCAAGTTGGCCTACAAAAGGAAGTTAATGAAAAACACATATAGATGGCTAAGGCAAAAGTTAATGAGACCCTCTAGCAACCCCAACAAGGAAAAGAGGTGTGGCAACCTATCATTAATGGGATAGATGCCTACAACAAAGTGGAGATCTACATGAAGGTGTTGTAGATTGAAGAAATGACAAAATACATGGAGCTTGCCAATCGCTGATATGCAAACCTGGTAATGCTAACTATTGAATGATCATGGTCAGAGTTAGAGAAATATGTGATCAGCTCCTACTTGCTATACGAGGTAGAGTTCAAGCACCACAAGGAGACCAAGCAAAAGCTTGATACTACAAACACTGAACTTGAAGTTCTTAGGATAAGATTTACTTATCAAAGATCAATTGCTAAGAACCTGGCCAAAAGAATGGACAATTATTAGAAACTGCAAAATGCAATCAAGGTGTTCGACATCAAACATAAACAATTTTTTGCCTAGTTCTTCAATGTTAAGGAGCTATTCCCAACAATGCCCTATCCTTGGGATGTGCCCATTCCAACCCACATTGGTGAAGCTGCATGGACCATGCATAATCCTAGGAGTAAGCAAGAAAAGATGAAAGCATTGTTGAATGTTTTTTATCTTTCATTGGAAGTTGTGGCTATAGCAAGACAACCATAACAACTTCAACCACTAAGTGTCTCTAAAGCAGGAGAAGGTCCTTCAAAACCTCAGGAATCTCCATCACTTGGGACTATTTAATCTTCTTCATCATCTTCATGTCATCAAAGGGATTATGTTTGTCAATTTTATCCTAGTGTTTAATTTTTTTTGTCCCGAACAACAAAATAATTTTTTAATAATTGTATATCTGTACACTCGGGCACTTAGTTTT
>MNCI01008098.1:0-18934 GCA_015680685.1 Gnetum montanum | reverse complement strand
CGTATTTGTATGGTTGAGTATAGGGGTACCTCGCCACTCATCAATCTTTTTGTTTTTTTTTTTGTTTTTCTTTTTTTGTTTTTATTTTTGGAAGAGCTTGCTTTCAGTGCTATGCTCGCACTCATGCATTTACATTTATATCATGTACCATGTACTGTGTTTTGCATTGCAACTACTTAGAGAATCACAGTGTGCAATAGTGTATCAAGAGCTTTGGGGTGAGTAGGATATATCTAGAGGGGGGTAATTGAATAGGATAAGGGAAACATGATGAGGAATAGGAAATGTATCAGGGGTTGGGAATGTACTTATGAACAGATTGATTAACCTAGTTGCGTGTGTCAGGAGGAATGTGATACCTTGTCATCAAGATGAAGTGCATCTATGCGCGAATGCCTCAGGCATGTCATCCTGCAAACACAACTCCAAAAAGATAAGAAAACCACAAATGATTCAATTAACTAAGTACTTTGAACTTGAAAACAACCAAGGCGATGGAGCCACCATGTGTAATTTCAAAGCAGATAGAACAACATCAGCTTCATCAAGGTGCATGAGACAAATTATGCAACAAGTTTTTGTGGAACAGGTACAGCCAATTGCAGCAACATATCTTTTCAAGTATTGCCTAGTCGTTGATGATGTCACCAGTTTATAGTCTTAACGTACTGTTGCAGGTTAGTTTTACATCATAACCCTTTGGACGACGCTAGTTTAGCATTGTAGTGGATGGTGCATTGCTAGTTTATAGTCGTAGCGGACTGTGAAGAGGAAAACCAGTTTATAGTCTTAGTGGACTTTGCATGCTAGTTTCATGTCATGGCAGAAAAATGTGGTAGTTTAGTGTCATACTGGACGAAGCTTTATGGTGTTAGTTTACTTTCATGACTCCAGGACACTCTATGGTGCCAGTTTTAAGTCATAGCCCTAGGACCGTTCTATGGTATTAGTTTTAGGTCGTGATGCCAGGATCATTACGCACCTTAGGTTGATCAGACATAGTACCGTTTCAGGTATAGGTGATTTGTAGGATTAGTGAACTCGTTCCCATCCATGTCAGCAAGTTTGAATGCTCCGTTATTATACACCTTGGTGGCTAAGTAAGGCCCTCTTCGCCTGTGAATTTTTTATTATGGTGCTTACTTTTGTATGGTTTTATTGTTTTTAGTGTTAGTGTTACTATTCTTTTAGGTTTTGTATTCATAATTTGCTTTATTACTCTTACCTGTTTTTTTGTTTTTTGTTCTGTTATAGGGACATGTTAATGATGGAGCTGGCCCCAGTGGAGCGAGGGCGGATGATGAGGAGGATTTTGGGGACCAACCCCCTCCTAGTATTGATGCATAAGCTTATTGTTAATTTGGCTTTAGCTATTAAATGTTTTGGATTTTTGGATGTTTAATGGAAATATATGATGGACAGATGTAATGATATGGATCTAATCATGGCATAATGTGTTGGAATTCTATTACCATATTGACATTCAATATTTTTTTATTTTATTTTTATATGTTTTCTCTTTTATTTTTTTGGTTGTTTTTCTTGTTATCATGAACATATGCGTGTAACTAAATGTAAAATAAGAGAACAAAACATAAATCAAATATTCATAAAAAAGGAAAGTAATGAGAAGGCATGAATCAAAATTGCAACTTGTAAGACGTAAATGAAAATTTAACGTAACGTAACGAGAGTTTGTGAATTTGTAACATACTCAGCTCTAGTTTAAAGCCATTTCAGGCCATGTACATTAGTTTAAAGTCATGATGGATTGTCACATCTATGTTAAAGAAAGAAGGATCACTAGTTTTAGGCCAGTGGGCCGAAAGTAATAACAATTTTAGGAAGCTTTTTAAAAGGAACTGGCCATTTTTGACCATGGCTAGTTTAACGTCATTACAGACATTCGTTGGCAGTTTAACGTCGTACTGGACATTTGGTAGTTTAACGTCTTTCCAGACGATTGGTAGTTTAACGTCATTCCGGATGCTTGTTGGCAGTTTAACGTGGCAAAGTGCAATCAGCTTATGCAAATCACCATCTTGAAAATATGATCTCTTCAAAAATACAAGGTCCATGAGCAATGTTTCCTAAGAGCTATCATCCATGGTAGTGGGAATGGTGGACACCATGAGGAATGTTTCATGTAAAGAGAGAGTGAAAAGTTAGAAAGCTAAGCACCCTAATGAAAAGCTTGGTATTCCTAAGTTTGAAAACCTTGAGCTGGACGATATCATGATGGTAGAAGTAGAAGCTTGATAGCTGATGTGGAGGAAAGTTCCAATCCCATCCAGAAAAATGAATCTCTACAAAATCATGATCATGCTATGTTTGATCATCCTGGGCTTCTTCTTCAATTACACTCACAAATCCTCCAATGGATGCCATTGGTCTATGGTTGGTCTCTGTCACATGTGAGATCTAGTTCATCCTTTCCTTAATCCTCAATCAATTTTCCAATGGAGCCCTATCACTTGTGAAACTTATCTCAACAACCCTTTAATGAGATATGAGAGGGAAGGAGAACCCTGCAAACTTGTAAAAATTAGTGTTTGTGAATATTGTGGATCCCTTGAAGGAACCTTCTATGATAACTACAAACACGATGTTATTAGTGGTGGCTATGGACTATCCCATGGATAGAGTTACGTGATACATATCTAATGATGATGCCTCCATGATTACCTTTGATGCCATGAACAAGACCTCTAAATTTTCCAGAAAGTGGATGCCTTTTTGTAAAAAATATGCCATAGAATTTTAGGCTTTAGAGTTTTATTTCTCATAGAAGATTGATTACCTCAAGGATAATGTTCAACCCACCTTTATAAAGGGCCATTGAGCCATGACTGGATTTTTTTCATGATGTAGTCAAGGATTTGTTGTGATCTGAGGCTTCTCAACACCATGATGAAGCTGAGAGAGATGATTTCTATGAAAAGATCAAGGCTAGTACTTTGGAGGGAAAAGTATTGATTTTGGAACAAGTGAAATTGAGGTTCCTCATATTTTCAAGATCTTAGCGTTGATGTTATTGCTTGTACTACCTTTGGCACCAACTACAAAGAAGAAAAAGAAACCTTTCATATGCAGTTTGAAAAGATGGCCTTTGCTGTAGGATAGAGAAATACAGAAGTACACGGGTAACCTTATTCAAAAGAAAGAAGAAGATCCAAGCTATGAAACAAACCTACTTTGGTTGATGACCAATGCTAAGGTCAAAAGTAATCTCTTGCAGTAATAGTAGCAATGGAGTAGGAAAATGCAAAGATTCTCAGCATGATTGGCTCGTCAACAGCATTGAAAAAATGCAAAAATCATGTTCCAAAGTCTCAGAAATTACCAAAAAAGTATCATATACATGGATATATGATGCAAAAGTCATAAGTCTTGATCCTTGATGTAGCCATGGCCATCACTCATCTTGTGGCTAGCATGCCTCTTCCACCACTTTAGAGATTTCATGTTAATTTGAGATATTAAGGATGCTAAACTTGGCAGTTTGCACTAATTATAATGGATTGGTATCAATACCCATCTATTATTAAAATATTATATTTAATAATTATTGTAAATTATTTAGTATAAATAATGACATTAATGTGTGAGGGGGTGTGGAACCTAGGGAGCATCCAAGGGGCACAAAAGGGGGAAACCCAAGAGATTTAATACCCAGGGGAAACACCCATAATCAATACCCAAGAGAACCCACATCATGTTGAAATCAATGTACTTTGAAGAATTGTTAAGTGAGGATTCGTTGAGCCTTGGGGCAACTATAGACCATTAAAGTCCATTGTCGAGCTATTGCACTATGGAAACAACAAAGTAGAATTACAAATTAGGTAAAGCCTTCCTTGTAATCCTCATAATCTATGCTTGAATTTATAATTTCAATTTGATTTAATCATTAGTTTTCATTCTTGAACTTAATATTAGAAGTTAGGATGAAAATTTATGTTTTTACTTATGAGTGATAGTCATAAGTGTGGGATTTGATTGGATATGATTCTAATTGTTATTTGTCTTCATGATCCTTTTGACTTTTGGATTGTTCCTCCATGAATATGTCTCATGAGTTAGTCACAGATGAGGTGACTTCTCTACAATGAAAGATAATTATTAAAGTAATGCAACATTGAATCTTGCTCATCTTGTTAACTTACAAGTCTTCCATGATGCCTATGTCTTGAAAAATATTGAGAATGAAATGTAGAAGCTAAAACGTTTCCTAAGGATACTCATCAAAAAAGATGAAAGTTAATATTGATCCTTAGAACCAGAATTTATTAAGAAATGGATATGATGTTGGAACTATTCAATGACAAATAACAAACATACTCTAGGGTATTCAATTTGAGGAAGAAAATTCAAGAATAAAGACAATGTAACCATGAGTTCCTTGATGTAGCCTTGGGAAAATACTATTATCTTCTTCATAAATACCCAAGTCATCGATTTTCTCAAAAGGAGTAGCTACGCCATATCATAGATGGACTTTGCAACAAGATAAGAGATACTCTTGGGGTCTATGCCCAAGAGAGATTATTTGAGATAAGAGCCCCATCAAATTCAAATGCTAATTAACCAAGTGACAAAGGAAGAAGGTTAACTAAAGAATAGAGAAAGTGTAGAAGAGTATAATAAGAATCCCTCATTCAAAAAAAAGGAGGTGTGTCTCTATGAACTTGATAAAGGAGCAACATTACAGGAGGTGGTGTAGAGAGAGATCTTGCCCATTCAAAAATTATTTACTAAAATTTTAATAAAGACTGATAAAATGTGAGAACCCATTGATGAAAAGTTTCAAATAGCATTAAAAATTGTAAACAAAAAAGTAGAACAGGAAAGAATCAAGGACAAAAACAAAAGAAAGAAAAGAGATACAGGAAAGGACTACTACTAGCACAAAGGAAAAGTAACTGTAGTAGAGGAGGTTGAAGACTTGGAGTGGAATAATAATGATTGGAATAATTACTAAGATGAACATCTAAAATGTTGTTACTTGATAATGACACACTTGCATGAGTTTGTGACTTATGCATTAAACCTAAAGTTCATCAAAGGGAAAACCCTAAGAAGATTGCCTTGTTCTCAAGGCAACTCTAGGTAACCTTATCACTAGCTACAATATTATCCAAGTGGGGTTTTACCTCAACCTCATAAGTATTATCAATAATGGCAAAATCCACAATCATGAGGGTTGCCATCACCAAGGAAATAATATGCCTTTAGGAACCTAATCCCTATGGATGTTACATCCAACAACTTGTATTATCTAGTGGTTCTACCACTTATGCCTCTACTCATCATTATTATCCTTCAGAGCATAATAGACTTGCCACTTCACATGATGAATCTTCTTCCACTTATACTTCTCATTCTCTGCAAACTCTAAACTTCATGTCCTGAATCCTTTACCACCTACTCCACCAATGCAAGGGAAAATTATTTTAGAGCCTCAATAATGGAATGTCACAAGAGTAGTAAACTTGCAAGTGAATGAAAACTCAAGTGGTTCCAAGTGCAAGTATTGGAAACAACCATTCTTTAGGTGAGCCAGTCCATCCAAACCTTCATAAGCATCCATGGCTATAGATTCAACACCAACAACCTCTTAGATGATATCTGATCTACCTTCAAACTAGAAGATTCCTAATGTACAAACTATCATGATCACTCATGTGGTTATAAATTGAATAATGTGAAGAAACCTTAATTGAATAATGTTAAGAAATCTTTCTAGGAAAAGATCTAACCTAGGAAGCTCCTTGATTTACTTACATATTGTAGAAAATGCATCATGCAAAGCTCTACAAGGCTCAAGTTTAGGAGTCAATTTGATTTCTCAGGAAATATTTAAGACATTGGACTTCTTGTTGTTAAAGAAATGCAACATTAGATTAGACCTTGCAAACTAGTCCATCATTATTCCCTTAGTATTGGTAGAAGATGTTGTGATCACCATTACTAGTTGGTCATATCTTGTTGATTTCCTATTAATCCACGTGGACAATTGTAAAGGGGACACATAATTGATGCCAAGTTCAAAATTAGAGATCTATCCTTCAAAATTTCCAGGAAAAATAAGCATGACAGGATAAATAAGAAGAGAGTTTAATGCATTGTGTACAATGATACAAGCTGCAACTACATGTAGAATATTTGGGCGATAACAAGGAAAACCATCATAGCCATGTGGATCATATGCCAAACTAGTTAATGTTGAAAAGTCCCTTTCCATTGAAGCCACCAAATAATAGGGCATGCAGTGGTTAACATCAAATGATTGCTCCAATTCTACAATATGCATGGAACTAATGGAAACCCTTACAAGTGGCTATATTAAGAAGATGAATGAAATGAAGTAACTTAAATACCAATTCTTGGATGTAGAAATTATAAATGAAGTAAAAATAAATTAGGGAGAGTTGAAAATTCTTGAAGTATCAAATCCATAACACTTGGAGTGAAAAGCATTTCTAGAATTCCTTGAGTCTGTATTCCTAAAAAATGATAAATTGGTAATCATAAATGCCTACCTCACAAAGGGACAAAGACATAAGTTGCTAAGTATGATAAACAAGTGGCCAACAATCTTTTCCTAGTCATATCCATGCATATGCCAATACAAAATCTACATAGATTCTATCATTAAGCCTAAGTGATAAGCATAGAGAAGATTAAATCCTAAACTAAAATAGATGGTTAAGAATGAGGTGGAGAAGCTCCTAAATGCTGGATTCATCTATCCTATAGTAGACATTAGGTGGATGAGCACATTGGTTATTATGCTTAAGAAAGATGAGCAATGAAGGATTTACATTGGCTTCAAGCTATTAAACATGACAACCTTTAAGGATCATTTTCCATTTCCATTTTGGACCAAGTCTTGGACACAACTCCAAGTCACAAGTATTACAACTTTTTGGATGGCTATAGTGACTACAATCAAATTCAAATAGCCCCAGAAGATTGAGCCAATACAACATTCATAAGTCCTTGTGGGATTTGTGCATATATGAAGATGTTCTTTGACATATGCAATGCACCTGCAACCTTCCAACGACTTGTTTTTAGCATCTTTTAGTAATAGATTGATAGTTGTATGGAGGTCCTTATGGATGACTTCTCCACCTATGGGTTAGCCACCTATGGGTTAGACATTAAGCAAGAATTGGATTACCTTGAGTTGGTATTGAAATGATGCATCGAAAATCTTAAGCTTAATTAGTAGAATAACCATTTGATGGTCTAAGAGGGCATTGTCATGGGGAACTAAGTTTCAAAAAAAGGGATCAAGGTAAATCCAAAAAATATAAGGGTAATCCAAGGAATAATACAATAGCCCCAAATACTAAAGATGTCCAATCATTCCTTGAACATACAAGCTATTATTAGACAATTATTGAGATGTCTCCAATATTTCCAAACCATTGGTAGAGTTGAAAGAGAAGGATGCATCATTCAAATGGACTAATGAATGTGAGCATGCATTCCAAATTCTAAATAAAAGCTCATAGAAACTTCAATTTTACAAGCTCCTGATTGATCCAAGCCATATAATATTATGACATATACATCCAACTTTGCATTGGGAGTTGTGCTTACATAGATGAATGATTAGAAACATCCATATTATATTCATTGTACAAGAAATAGTATTGTAAGTGCATAGCTAAATTACACCACAACAAAGAAGGAATTGATGATAATGGTATATGCCTTAGAAAAATTCAGGTACTATGTGCTTGAATACCTAATGTTTATGCACATAGTCTACAACATAATAAGTTTTATGATGAATAAGCTAGTAGTTAGTGTTCATATCATATGGTATCTGGTAATTTATAGGAATTCGGTCTTACCATGAAAGAAAGTGGATTGATAATGTTGTTGTAGTTCATTTATCTTAGCTAAGATGGGACAACAAGATTGATGAAGAGCCTCTTTTTAATCAATTTCTTAGTGAAATCCTTTTTGCAAAGATAATAATGGTTAGAACAAAGGCAACGAAACCATGGTGATAAAATCAATTTTTGTGCCATTACAATATCATAGCTTATCTTTTGTCATCATTGATGCAATGTCTTGACATCTATGAAACCTTATAAATACCAACACTTGGGCACACAAATGAGAACTGTTGATTCGAAACCTTAGCCAAAGTGTTGCAATTTGTTTTTGTAGTTTTAGTAATAGAGTGAATGTTTGTAATGTGGTGTTAAGTAGTTGACTGACATTTTTATTTGAGTAAATTGTACTTGGACACAATTATGTGCAGCAAGAAAGATTGAACCTGTTTCTCATCATTATAGCATTCCTTAGTTTTCTTTATACTTAGAATAATTTTCTTACATTCTTTCAATTAAAACTTTACATTTTTAGGCACTTTCCTTTACATGTTATTAGTAAGCAGAATGGATATGCCTAGGTTTGAGCATTAAGTGTAGTTATCTGGTAACCTAGTAGTGGCGTTGCTTAATTTGCTTAGTAGTAATTCCACTTGGTCATCCTAGTGATAACTATATGAGTCCAAGAAATGACCAATAAACTCATAATGGATGCCTATCATTGTTAGGCTAGAATAGATTTACATTTCCATTATTACTTAGACTTTGATTTTAATCTTGTTCCAATTATGTTTATGACTAGGAGTATTAAGAGCCCTACAACATCAACTTATCATATACCTCTTTGAGAGTTAAACCATACACTCTAACCTTACTAACTCAAAGTGGGAAGATAATGATCACGAACTTAATACCAATTACTAGCATAATTACATTCTTCATCTATTGATTACAATCTGATCGTGTGCAGACACTCGTGACTTGTATGATAGAGTGTTGAAATACTTTCATTGCTCATCATTGGTGCTGTTGCTAGGGATGTATCAATGTGTGCTAAGTAGTTGATCTTATAAAGTTCATTGTATCAAGAACCCCAAAATTTTATCTTTTACATTTTAATCAATTATAATAACACGCACACACACACACACAATTAAGTATCAAATTAAAAAATATGGCTTCAAAATTTAAAGAGAAATTATCACCTTCCAAAGAGCTACAAGAGGGTAACGACAAAACACACAATGATGAAAACTAGAGTGCGTCTATGAACATAAGGATCTCATATGCTCATACCAATTCTTATTATCCTAATTTTACATTTATCTTTCACTAGGATGAGTAGCCAAGATGGAGAGACTTGCAAGACAACATTGTTTTGCCTCCAAAGCATTTAGCACCAACCATGCTTTAGGCAACCTTAATGGGAATGAATATGAGTCATGCACAAGAAGGGTATCATGTGAGCAAACACATGACAAGGTTGTATCAACCCATAGAGACACAAGTTCAAAGAGATGCTACAATGGAGACAAGGCATGAAAATAACAAAGGAAAGAAAATCAATCCCAATGTTGTCTTAAAAGAAATTCATGATGATGCATTCTTAGCAAAGAAGCTCCACCATAATCATAAAACCCACTCACAAACACCTATTATTCATCTAGAAGAATCCATCAAGGTACAATTGCATTCAATCCTTGCAGGGACACCAAGAAGAGAGGTAGAAGACTCTAAACATAGGAAGAGCTCAAGGCCTAGAGCTTTTGTGGAATCATAAAGAGATGAATTCCAAAGTCACAAAAGGAGAACTAGTTAACATTGTTCTCCAATTACTTCATCTTTCTCATCATGATCATTAGTGAACTCTGATAGAAGGGAACAAAGATTTAGAGACCATAATAGAAAACGATGTTAGACTCATGATAGGCATGAATATCATTAAAGGCATCTTGATGAAGAAGAGGATGAGTATGAACCATGAAGAGACAAGATTAGGTGTGAAGAGAGATGTATTATAAGCACTAAAGGGGACATCAATACAACAAATCTTATGAACCCAATGACCATGAAAAGCCCTTGTTGACCACTCATAGCATGATCAATATCATGAAAGTAGTATATATTCCAACTAGACACATCAAGGATAGTTGCACCAAGTGACTATATATAAATAACATTCCTAAATTTAAAGGCAAATACAATGTAAATCCATAATGCCAACTTCAAGCATTCCATGATTCCTACATCCTTTAGAATATTGAAACTGATTAGCAAAAGCTCAAGTTATTTTCTAGGACACTCATCAAAGAGGTAGAGAGTTGGTACAGATCATTAGAACTAGAATCAATCAAAAGATGGAGTACCATGCTAGAACTCTTTAACAAAAAAAATATCAAACTTACTCAAGAGTGTCTAACCTTAGAAAGAAAATCCAAGGGTGAAAGAAAGGGACACACAACTCCCTTGATCTAGCAATGGGTAGATACTACTCTCTTTTGCATAGATTCCTAGGCTATGGATTCTCACAAAGGGAACAACTTAGGAACATCATTGATGGGTTAAGGAATATAACCAGAGAAACCCTTAGGGTCTACACCCAAGGAAGATTACCAGAGATGACCATCCATCAAATTCAAAGGTTAATAGACCAAGTGACAAAAGAGGAAGGTGAGTTAAAAATGAGAGAATTTGCTAAAGAGTATAATCGAGATCCATCAATCAAAAAATAGGATGTATGAATGTGCAACAAGCAAGAAGAAGAACCTAAGGAAGATGTGATTCAAAAAAAAATTCTACCAATTTAGAAATTTGTCAATGATATAACATCAAAGGTAGAGAAGATGTGGGAGTCAGTGGATGAGAATTTTGCTATAGCCCTTAAGATAGTAGAAGAAAGAATTGAACAAGCACTCAATAAAGGCAAAAATAAGAAGAAGAAAAGAGATCATGGACTAGAAAGTTACAAGTAAAAAGGAAAAGTTGCTACAATTGAGGATTGTACTAACTCTAGTTCAGAAGATGAGGAAGGATGCAAGGTGTGCCAGTATGAACATCCTAAGTGATGTTGTCCTATTTTGGTCCACTTGCAAGAGTCTGGGACATATGAACTCAACCCAAGATTTGTTAAAAAGAAAATGCCAAGACAGTTATCTTATCCTCAAGGTAATCTCAAACAACCTTTCCAACTAACCTACTATCCAAGTGGGGCCTACCCTCAACTATAGGAGCAATACTAATAATGATGGCAATATCCACAAGCATGGGCAATGCCACTACGAAGGCAACAATATCCATATAGGCAACTAAATCCTTATGGATATTATATACAACATCCAATCTCTCTTGGGAATGTTTTGGTTCACACTCCACATTATTATCCACCTGAGTATCAGAGACCTACCACTCCAAGGATGGATTCTAATCTCTCCACACATCAACCAACAATTGGTCTACTAAATCCACCTCTTAATTCTTTATTGATGGTACCACCATTAGTCACGCAAGGGGAGCTACAATCACAACCATAGTAAGAAAACATTGTTAGGGTAGTGAATATATGGAGAGAGGATCACATCATTAATACTAAATGAGAATCTTAAAAACATACATTCTTTAGGACAAGTCTAGAAAGGACTAGTTGAGTAAAGACTCCATCCAAACAAATCTCTTCTTTGGGACATCCTCCTACAAACATTTTGCTTCTACAACAATTGACATAGAAGCTTGTGACTATCCTATTAACCGAAATAGTATGAGACTGGATTAAGGCAAGACCACTTCCCTAGAAAAGAATTAATCTAAGAATTCCTCTTATTTATTTACAAATAGTAGGAAATTCACCGTGCAAAGCTCTATTAGACTCAGGTTTTGGAGTAAATTTGATCTCTCAAGAAACATATAAGTCATGTAACCTATTGGCTTTAAAGAGGTGCAACATAATGTTAGAGTTAGCAGATCAATATATCATCATTCCTTTGGGATAGATAGAAGATTTGGTGATTACTATCAATGGATGTTCTTATCTAGTAGATTTTATGGTGATTAATGTGAAGAATGATAATAAGGAATTTCCTATCATTATGGGAAGAGCATGGCTTACCACATTAGATGCTAACTTAGGAATGAGAGATTTATCCGTGGAAATCTCTAAGGAAGATGAGCAAGGAGCCATACATATGCAAGAATTTCATTCATTTTTTACGATAATGAAGGATGTAGCTATTGACCAAAATGTTAGAATGTCAACATAACCCTTACACCAACCCATGACAAATGTGAGAAATGAGTGTGTGAATATAAAGAAACATGGGCCACCAAACTAAAAGGCACCTAATGGCTAGAAACTGAGAACCTAAAACTATCCAAAACATGCATGGAATCACATGACTCACTTATTAACTCCTATTCTAAGAAAATGATCCAAACTGTGAACTCATAAAAGGAAATCTTAAACCATAATCATAAACCAGTAGATAGTGGAAATGAGGACTTAAAATTTGAAATTAAAAATAAACAAGAAAGTATAGATGGACCTTTTGAAATGGAAAGATCATCTAGCCCAATAGGATATATGTCCTCAGAAGAACAGAATTCAATTATCATCAACATCACTTGGGATCATAAATGAAAATCTAAATCACTAAGGATGATAAATAATAAACCTAGAGTGTATGATCTACGGGATTTAGGGTCCATTTTTCAAATACTCATCCATAAGTTTAGTCATGGAGGAAATACCTTGTCTTGACATAGGAATTGATAAGTGTTTTTTAACTTTTTTGTTTTCTAATTTTTTAGGTTTATAATTCTTTATTATACTTTTTATTTTTTAAAAGTGCCTTTTCACATTCTTTGATATCTTTTTATTCTTTTATACTTTTCCCTTTCTTAATCATTTGATATTCTTTAACATTTTTCAAAATTTTCCTTCATTTTACTATTTTTCTATGATTTCCATAACCTATTTTGTACATATTTTTGTTAATTCTTCAATAAAGCATAAAGAATAAAGTAAGATGTAGTCCTAATAAGGTAAAGATTACCCTATATTGTTAGATCATAAAGGACTAATTACATATACAGTGAGACCATGTCATCCATCCACTCATTTCCAACAATAAGAGGTTCTTACCATGGCCATAATGATATTCTTTTCACAATAAAACTAAACTAAACTCGTGATCATTATGCCTAAATAGAAGTGTGAAGAATTAAGTGGGAATGAAAAGTGTGTGACATAAAGGGGACTTGTGGATTCTCTTATACTACTACTGTGAGTTTTATCTTGTTACTAAGGATGTATTATTTTCTTGAGTTCTTATGAAAAGATGAAGTAAGAGTACAATAAGTGCTACCTTACCATGTCATTGGAAAGACATGTTACCCATTCTTGAAGGTAGGAAACTTCTCAGAAATCTAAATAAAAATAAAAATAAAAAGTGTGCTATTAATGAGCAGTGAGTACCCCTTACACCCAACCATACAAATCACAAGTGTTCACACACAATCCAGTTGAATTCTATGGATGGGACTAGTTATGCATCTAGATCATTAAGCATTGATTATAGTTTGTTGTCTTTCCATTTGGACTAGTGGTAGCTTTGTCACATATGATTTAGTCCAAATTGAGGCATATGATTATTGATGTTGTTTTGGCCTTATGCTAATCCTAACAATAATAGAAAAATTAATTATTTAATATAATTAATAATAAGAAGATAAAGTCTAAACTACCTAATGAATCATGTTTTACTTAAGCTCCAATATCGACGTGGATGTAATATTAGGTACACGATATCGAGTACGTGATATCGTGGCCCAAGATGTGATATCGGGCATTCAATATCGCAGGGTTATCCTCGGGTCTATAAATACAGCCCCAAGGCATATGATTGGAGTTAGTTTTTAGTAGTCAAGTAGCAAAACTATTGCAATTTGTTCATTTGAGAGTTAGAATATTTTCCAAGTGCCTGTAGCAAGAGGTCTAAGTGTGATCGGATCTTTATTCAAGTATTGATGTACCTAAACACATGATTGTGTTGGCAATAAAGACGAGCTCTTTGATTCATCCTTGTAGCACTTGAGACTTTCTTTCTTATGCATTTATATATTGTGATTTCATGTAGTTTACATTAATGTTATTCATGTAGTAATTAATTTTGATTAATTAAGCAACTCATAAAATACACAAGCATGACCTCTTCGAACACATGTGTGACACTTGGTAGCTCAGAAACAGTTAGCGTTTGACAACCCAGTAGTGTTTACACAAAGTTCAGGATGTGTCTAGGAAGTGGGAATGGTCACTTGTGTTAGGTTAGATTTCACCATAGTTTACTTAGCACTTAATTACTCTCACTTTTATTCTTGTTCTAGGCGAGCAAATTGATAAAACATAAAATAATAAAAATCTTATGCCTCAGTCACACTTAACCATATAATTGCACTTCACAAGTGGGACTAGGAAGACAATGAACAAACAACACATACTCTTTGTTTAGCTTTAGCGTACTTAGTAATTAAAGTCTACGAAATTCAACTGGATCACACATGGATGCCTATGATTCATATGGTTGGGCATAGGGGTACCTTGTCGCTCATCATTGGTGCCATTGTTGGGGACTTTAGTTTTATGTGCACTATCTAAACCTAGTGAATCTTAGTAACCTCATTGTTCACACCCTAAGAGTCAAATCTTACAAAAAAAAAAATTAACAGTACAATTAAATTAAACCTTAACTTCACACTGCGTATAAAATCATAACATAAAATATCTTCTTCTCACATGAGCCTATCTCTGCCTAGGGTAGACTAGGTGCCTCAGTAATACTGGGTGGTATATGCTCATCCCAACGAGTATGTACTAAACTTCACCTTCATCTTACATCAAGATGAGATGTTGCAGTGGCACAACAGAAAATGCAACATTGTGTTGCCACCAAATTGATCTGTTCCAGCTATGCTTCAACTAATGTTTACGTAACATGGACTTCAACATTTCCACGGGGAGTACGAGATGTGAGATCCCAATTCAAGCGATTATCATCCCATTGAAGCACAAAGGTTAAGGGATCATCAGCTAGAGAACCAACACGAGCTTGTGAAGGGCAAGGGGTCAAATACCTTTCCACATTTGCTTGGCCCATTGGATGGAGGTGAACACTTCTTTGGGGGATTTTCCTTTGGTGATATTCCTTTCTTTGACTTTGTTCAAGGGGCCCTCAACTAGAATGTGCAATCCACAATTCATAATCTAGGTTCTAGTTAGAACGGATCCAATGACAAAAATGGATCTGGAGGAGCAAGTCATGATAAAGGGAAAAAAGGAGGTCACGATCGTAATCATGGTTACGATCATCGAAGGAAGGGTGATAGGCATTGGTGCGATGCAATTTCTCCTTCCTCCTCTCCTTCACCATCTTCTTCTTCATCATCATCTAGCTCAGATCATGGTTGCAGAGGGCATGACCATGATGGAGGTGACCGACGGGACTAGAACAATAGAAGGGACCATCAGGACAATTGTGACTAGAGGTGTGGGCAATCCAGAGAGACCCACTACTGTGAAAGAGGGGTTAGCAGAGAACATCATAGGCACCATCACTGTGGCCTTGATGAACCTCTACTTGCCACTTGGAGCATGTTAAACATTATAGAGGTCATGAGGATTCTAACAAGGCATGTAAAGGATAGCAAAATAAAGAGGTTGGACATGAACAACATCCCTCAGTTTAAGGATGGCTACAATGCTAATTTGCAAAATCATCTCCAGGCCTTCCAAGATGCATGTGCCTTGTAGAACATTGAAAATGATTAGCAAAAGTTAAAATTATTTCCAAGGACACTCATTAAGGAAGTAGAAAATTGGTAATGATCCTTGGAGCTAGAATCAATCAGGTGGTGGAGTACAATGTTGAAATTGTTCAATGACAAATATCAAACATACTCCCAAGTATCCAATATGAGGAAGCAACTCCAAGGGTGAAAATAAGGAAACCATGAGCCCTTAGATGCTGCGATTAGCCAATACTATTCTCTATTTCATAAGTGTCCCAACCATGGATACTCTCAGCTTGATCAACTTTGCCATATCATAGACAGGTTGTGGTCCGTAATAAGGAAAAACCTTGATGTCTATGCCTAGGGGAGATTAAAAAAGTTAAGCACCCATCAAATCCAAAAGTTATTTGAGTAAGTAGCTAAGAAGGAGGGAGAATTGAGAAAGCGAGAAAGTGTAGAGGAATACAATAGGAATCCTTCTATCCACAAAAGGAGGGTTTGATTTTGTGACAGTGAGGATGAATTAACTAGAGATGAGGTAGCTAATCAGAAAACCTTGCCACTCTAGAAATTGCAATATGGAATCATGGCTAAGGTTGATCAATTATGGGACTCCATGGATAATAGATTTCAAGCTGTCTTAAAAATTACCTAAGAGTCCAAGGAGCAAAGTGGTAAGCATCAGCGCCGGAGACGTAAGGAAGCTGAATGTTTCATATCCCAGGGTAAGGGTAAGATGGCTACGATAGAGATGGTTGCAGATAACGGCTCAGATGATGATGAAGGGTGTGACATTTGCCAATATGAACATCCTAAGGGATGTTGTCCAATTGTGTCACACTTGCAAGAATTTGGGGTGTATGCCTTACATCCATGACTCGCACAAAGGCAAACACCCAAAAGATTACCTTATCCACAAGGCCACTCTCAATAGTTCTACCAACTGTAGCAATACTATCCAAGTGGAACTCCACTACAACCTTATGAATTATACTAGTAATGGTAGCAACCACAATTGTGGATGTTGGCAACTCCAAGACAACAGTACCTTTACTAGCAACGAGATCCCTATGATTACTATGTTTAGTAACCTTCATCTCCATGGGACTCCTTTGGTCATGTTGTTGCTTACCAACCTCACCACTACCCTCCTGAAGTATACCAACTACCATATCCAGGGAGGGATGCCACCTACTGTCCTCATGCTCCTCCTATTCTTACACCAACTCCTCCACCTTGTGCATAGCTACCACCTACTGCATCCATGTAGGGTGAATTATCTACCCAACCATAACAAAGAAATGCTATGACGGCAGTTAATCTACAATCGGTTAACCCACCGAGTAGGTTGGAACCATGAACAAAGAAAAGACCTTTCTTTCAACCTCGCAATCCACCAAAGCCCTCAAAGACATTAATTGTTGGTAACCCTACTCCTTCACCTTCCTCTATCTCACCTCTGTTCGAGTCCCCTTCAACTCAAAATCCCTCTCAAATCCATACTATAATGTTGACCCATGCTGTATCTAATTGGATTCAAGCCGGTAACCTACCTAGGAAGTTAGCTAATCCTAGGAGTCCCTTACTATATTTGCAAATTGTTGGGAATGAGCCTTGTAAAGCTCTTCTTGACTCTAGTTCTGATGTTAATCTGATCTCGCATGAGATGTACACGATGTGGAACCTTCCTCCCTTGAAGAAGAGCAACATCCAACTGGAGCTGGTAGACCAATCCATCACTGTTCCATTGGAATTGGTAGAGGACATTGTAACCACTATCTGTGGGTGGTTATATCCTACCGATTTTCTAGTAATCAAGGTGGAGAACTGCAAGGGGGACTTCCCAATTATTATGGAAAGGATGTGGTTAAGCATTGTTGATGCTAAAATGGGCATTAGAGATCTTTCCTTAGAAATATCTAAACAAAATGAATTTGGAAAGATCAAGAAGAAGAGGGTTCCATGTATCATGTACAATGATTTAGTTTTCCATTATGTGTAGAAGTTATGATCAGTAAAGAAAACATCTATTTCTACATGCAAGCAGTGTGCACTAGAAGCTGAAATCCAAAGATGTCTATACGCAGTAGCCACAAAATAAGAAGGTACCCAGTGGCTGACAGCTGATTCTAGTAGTAGTACATTATGCATGGAACTTACTAAGAGCCTAACATGCAAATATGTTGCAAGTATGGATGAACTTGAGCAAGTTCATCACCAGCTCTTTGAGGGATTAAATGATGATATCAACTAAGAAGAGTTGGAGATTCCTAACAATTTTCAACAAGAACCCCTTGAATTAAAAACACTACTGGTCAGAATGGAGTATGTGTTCTTGAAAAATGGAATGTTGGTTATTATTAATGCCAAGATTGCTACAGAAAAAAAGAAGATGTTGATGAAGGTTGTGGAAAAATGGTTAGCAACTTTTGCTTGGTCATTTTCTAAGTTCACTGGAATAGATCCAAGAATATGCTAGAACCGAATATACACTGACCCCACCATTAAGCCAAAATGATAGCCATAGCAATGTTTGAATCCCAAATTAAAGCAGATTGTCATAGAGGAGATTGAACAACTCCTCAAGGTAGGATTCATCTACCCTTTTGCAAATAGTGAGTGGGTTAGTCCACTCATGATCGTACCCACGAAAGAAGGCAAATGGTGTGTGTGCATTGACTTCTAACTACTTAATATGGCAACTTTCAAAGATCATTTTCCATTGCCTTTTGTCAACCAAGTGCTAGATACCATTTCTAGGCATAGCTATTATAGCTTTCTGGATGGTTATAGTGGTTATAACCAAATCCAGATTGCACTAGAGGACCAGGAGAAAATAACTTTCACAAGCCCTTAGGAGACGTTTGCTTACTGTTAAATGCCATTCGGTCTATGTAATGCCTCAGCCACATTCCAATGATTAGTCCTTAGCATTTTCCAATAACAAATTGGTAGTGGGGTAGAAGTCTACATGGATGAATTTTCTACCTACAAAGCTATGTTTGAATAAGCCTTGGACCATCTTGAGCAAGTGTTGAGGAGATGTGTCAAAACAAATCTCTAGCTCAATTGGCAAAAGAGCCATCTTATGGTCCAGGAAGGCATAGTCTTGGGGTACTGTATCTTAAAAGCAGAAATCAAGGTGGACACTGAAAAAATAAGGGTCATCAAAAGAATAACTTGTCAACTAGAAATAGTTAAAGAAGTGCAATCATTCCTTGGCCATATTGGCTACTCCTAGCGCTTCATAAAATTTTTTTCCAAAATTGCCAAGCCATTGGTTGAATTAACAAAGAAAG
>MNCI01008094.1:193484-208519 GCA_015680685.1 Gnetum montanum | reverse complement strand
TAACCATTAATCATCCATGGGCCCATAGACTCCTTGGTTTGAAGTTATTCAAGGGTAATAAAATGTTTGTGCCTGGTTTGTGGAGGATCCACCTGCATATCTTTTGGTTGGATTAGTTAAGTTCTTTACCCTTAGACATTCTCACAATCAAACCCTTTTAAGTGCCTCATCAATGATATCCAATTGTGCACATCTTCACAATGTTTTTCAATGAAATTTCCTTTTTATTGTTGTGAACTCTTAAACCCTCTCCAAGCATTTCATATTGTTTAAATTTTTTCAAATTTCATAATGGACCACTTATCCATTTTACCCTACTTTTCAATCTTCCCCTAGCACTATTAACTAAATATATTCACCATAATCACAATCTAGCCAAGTGTAGCCACCAACAAGACAAGGTACTTCAAAGCTATATGTTACATATTGCATACTAATTTGCAATTCTGTTATGATTGTAGTGGAAAGAACAAAATCCAAACAGGACTATCTTCACCAAAGAATACATAGCAATACCTTATTAAAAGGAGTGTTCATGACCATTGGATCTTCTCCCTCACTCTTCGGCTATCAAGAGGAGTTGGATGTTAGTTTTGTCTAGGGTGTTCAATTCTATTATCATGAACACCCACTTTTATAAGAGATTGTAACTCCATACACTCAAGTACTTAGAGTTTTTTTGCTCCATTTTAGTTAGTTTGTATGTTAGTGAATAATCCCATATCTACCAAATATTTTGTAAGGAACTTGTTCCTCCTCTTCCTCACTCGAGGACAAGTTTTCATTCAGTCATGGGGGTATGATGAATCATATTTTGACATACTCTAATATCGGAGCCTTGATATTAGCTACTTGATATCAGAGTTCAAGATGCAATGTCAAATATCTGATATTGTGGGGTATATGCCAGCCTATAAATATAGTGCTTAGGCTCATAATTTGGATATAGTTTTTCATCAATTTTTGCATAGAGTAACAAAGTTATTGCAGTTTAGTCATTTCAAAGTTAGAATTTTTTTGAGTGCCTATAGTAAGAGTCTGAGTGTGTACAAACCTTTATTCAAGAATTGATGTACTTGAGCACAGTAGTGTGATGGGAATAAAGATAAGCCCTTTGATCATCCTTGTAGCACTGAGAATAGATTAATGTTTTCTTTTTACTTTAATGCACTTTAAAAAGCAATTAATTTCCAATTGTTAATGAACATAAGCATGACCACTTCAAGCATATGTGTAGCACTTGGTAACCTAAAAATGCTTAACATTTCGTAACCTAGTAGTGCTACATGCATTTAGGATGTGTCCAGGGAGTGGGAACAAGTACTTGTATTAGGCTAGCTAGGTAGTAGATTAATTAGATATTAAATTCCTCTACCTTTCATTCTTATTCTAGGGAATTAAACTTATAAATATAAAATGATAAAAATCATATACCTCAGTTGAACTTCACAATATACTTGTACCTCATGAGTGGAACTGAGAAGACAATGATCATTCTGATTAGATTTCATATCTTAGAGCTATTGTACTTAAGAACTTCAGGTTTGCGAAATTTGATCAGATCACGTGTGAATGCTTGTGATTCGTATGGTTGTATGTAGGGGTACCTTACCTCTCATTAGTGATTTAATGCTTAAGGATTTCAAATGATTTTTAGCATTATTGTAGTCTAACATGTTTAGGTAGATGCACTATGCATACTTGAGATCCATGAAGAAAATGGTTTGAAGATCACAGACCTCAATTTGTTACCTAACAAGAAGACAACATTCATTGACTTCATTAGAAGAATACTAGTAAATCCTAAGGTAAAAGGATCATATGCTTGAACTAAAAGTGGAGGCATGCACAAAAACTAGTGCCTAAGTATAAGCTAAAAGATTTATTAGAGATTTTCATCAATCTTGGTGCACCTTTAGTTTTACATGCATGCAAAGGAACTCTTCTTATGAGCCACCATCCCCTAGACTTTCTTCTTAGAGTGGAAATTTTATAATTTGTCTTGTGTCAAAGTTTTTTTTACATTTTTAATTCCTTAACAATAACCTTATCATGTGTCTAGTCTCTATTTTTATACCTTAGGTTATAAACATATGAAACTAGCTTTAATTATTCATGGGGAAATGTTGAGTCATCCAGTGTTATTTTGTAAGGTTATTTAAAGTCCTAGACATAAGAAATATTTCATGTGCTTGATGTTTATAGTTCTAGCATGTTTGATAGATCTTTCTATATCCTAGGCATCCCCCTTATCTCTCATATCATATGTTTGTGTTTTGTACATGTCTCAATCTTCTTAAGACATTTCCAACATTGTTTGGATGCCTTAAGATCCTTCCAAAATGTTCCTTTAGATCAATACTTAGAATCCTAATAGGGAAGGTTGGGAATCCATGGGTATTCCACAAATAGGTTTTACAAGGATAAGAAAGGTAAGTGCTTGTTATGGGAAGGGCACACATATAAATCCTTGATGGCTTGGCATTATGAGTGAGTGAGCTCAAGCTTATTTTCTAGTGATGGCACTAGTTGCATGGCATAAAAAACTTGAGTGGACTTCTGATTATGTGAGTGTTGACTCTACAAGCTTCAATGTTTGATCAGGAAAATCTCTTTCCATCTCACCTTACTTATGCTTTGTTTAGATTTTATGTATCCTATTTATCTTTTATTTTTATATCCCTCTTTTTTCTAGTCCTTAAATTATGGGAATGAATATATTCGACATTAAAATCTAAATCCCATAAGTTTGTATGTCATTCAAAATAATATTTTAATATTTTAGTCTTTTTACTTTCTTTTATGGCTTGTTTAGTTTGATCCTTGGTTGGATTTTTAGGATATTCATGAGCATTTTTTCTTCTTATTCTTTCCACTTCCATTGTTCATGTGGTGTCAACTAGGTGTCTTGTAACTTAGTTATCAAGGAGAGATATCGATTTTGGTATTTATGTTACAATTCTAGTGATTATTTAAATTATTTTTACCTTAGTTTTACTTAGCCATGCACACCTCAATTCCATATTTATGATTATTCTTCTCTTGTGTCCTTAATGATTTTACTTATTATTGTTCCTATGGTCATTTTTATAATGGTAGTATAATTCCTTGGGGATATCACTTGAATTTTTGGATTTTCATAGTTCATCATGTTTAGGTGATTATGCTTAGGATTTTGTAGACCTACTTAGGAGGTGTTTGAGAGATCTTAGTGCTTGATCTATGGTCCTACAAAAGAACCACTAGGCCAAGAAGAATAGAAGGAATAATATTAATTACCAGATCCAACATCTATACATGGGAGACCTCCCTAAAGAGAGAGATCTTGAGCTAATGAGTTATGCTCTTGATCTTTTGGATTTAGGGCATGCCCTGCAACATCTTCTAAACAAGTGCTAAAGAACTTGATAGGGGATGATTTAAGGATGGATGACATGAAATAATGCATAGGTATGAATGAGGTATAGTAAAGATTCATCCACTAGTTAGAGTGATGGACCTTGAGGCACAATTGCAAATATTTTATATGTTAGTATCCTCTTCTTTAGGATATTTATTATTTCATGTAGAAATGTCAAGGGGATGTTATCTTGAACATTCATCTCCTAGAATTTATTTTTGAGATGGCTTGTATTGTAATGTAGTCATGGTCTATATTGTATATTTTTATTCCTCTACATTGATGTTGTTCTATTTTTAGTCCTTATTTTTGTATGCTGGGTATTAAAGATATGGGACTACCTTTACTCAGTTATGAGGGAATGATGAGGCATTGAGTGGCATTTTGTATGTTTATTGTAAGTCCTGGATCTAGGAAGTGTTTCATGTGTCATGTGTTTATAGTATATCATATTAATTTGATGTTCTTGATCTCCCAAGATGCATCCTTATTCCCTATGTTATACTTCAAGGTTATGTACACAATCCCAAGCTCCTTACAATGACTTTGGCATTATTTAGATTCCCTAAGTTTTTTTTGATACGCTCCCTCAAGTTCTAGCTTTCATCCAAGATCTAATGTCAAAAGTGTGATTTTAGGGGAGGATACACTAACTACCCTACATCAACACACCCCTTGCATTTGTGTACGAACATTGATGTATCCCTTTATCAAGTCTAGTTTACCTTGTTTTCTCTTCAGTGTGACAGCTATCAACTTGAGTTATGTTGATGAACCTTCATTGACACCTCGGCATTGATGATCCTCTTTTATTGCTTTATAAAAAATATAAATACTCATAATGAGCTCTCATACATATCTTATACATAAATTTTATTTTATTTAAGCTTTTGATGTTTAGTTAGTATGAAGAGCTCTTCCTCTTTTGGGTAAGTTAACTGCTTTCCTTGTGTGTGTGTATTTTGAGGCCTCGCTTTTACAAATGTGTCTAGACCTTGTTAAAACACTATCTTTCTTAAATAGCTCATAAATATTTGGTTGATATGGATTCTAGTATTTTCACATTGAATAAAGCTCATAGTTTTTCCTTATTTCACTATTGATACCTTAAACATTAAAATATTTATTAATTTCTATTTCATCGACTTATAACAATTAGTTTCTTATTGAAAGAGATCATAACTATATGACATGGTGTTGGGCCATTGAGGTCATGAGTAAAAGCCACTTTTATTACATTTCATGTGCGGTGTTATAACTAGCACCAAGAGGAATTGTGACATAAGCATTGTGCCTGCTCCCCAAGAGGAATTGCGATGCATGTGTCTTTATTATTATTTTGTTTCTTATAACTATAAAATTATAAAAATTATAAGATATAAAATTATAAATATTTCTTCTATTTCTTACTATGGTAATATAGTTTTTCATTTGTATTATATGTCCTATAATCTCTTTTATATTTATTGAATGCAATGATATACATTAGTGTTCTTGGCAATCCACTCATCATCATCTTCAAAGCTTACTACTAGATTGCATCTCTTTCAATATGATATAATCTCATTGGTAAAAATTGGTGGGATCTTTATTAGTGATCATAACTCATGCTATAATACCACACCTTATGGTAAATTAAATTTTTAAAAATTTTACATATTCTCATTAAATTCATCATCTCCACTAACAAAGAATATAGAGAAGAATGAAATGGATGATGAGAGCCATACGAATGTAACTTTATATGAGGTATTGGTGGATGGTAATATCCATAAGGGTAGAAGTAGTGAGAAAAGGCATATGTGGTAAGACCATTTAGATAAATAGGTTGTTGGTTATAATAGTTATATGAGTATAACTAGTAATAGGGATATTGCTATTTGGGTGGCATCCCCCATGATTTTTGAGGTTGTTAGTACTATTTGTAGTACTTGTGAGGTTGAGGAGAAATCACACTTATATAGTACCACTGATTATAGGATCTCTTGTAATTACCATGTAGATAATACAATTTTTTAGGAATTTACCTTTTAATGAATTTGAAATTTAAAGCATAATCTCTAGGTTCTTGAATATGTATCATGATTGAGTAAAAGAACTTTGGATGTTCATGTTGATAGATGTCACATCCATTTTCTTCCTCATAATTTGAATATATAACCTCTTTTATTGTTGCAACTCTTTCTTTCTACCACTCAATGCCCTTGCCTACACTTTTATCATTCTTATTTTTCTTATTCATGTCTCAATCTCCTTAGAACATTTTCACCCTCATTCAGGCATCTTGAGGTCCTTCCAACATGGTTCTTTGGATTCTAAATGTTACATGGGATCAATAGTTGGAATTTAGTAGGAGAGGTACACTCACAAGAGCATCATGGGATTGGATGCATTCCATCCTCTTTGTCCTATAAAGAGGATAATAATATAAGCAATATGGAAGTCTACATCAAGGAGGTCTTGGTACCATTTCTTGAATGCTATCAAAATGAAACATCCACTTCAAAGAAAAGTTCTTTAATAGTATTTGGTAGAGAAAACTAAGGATTAACAACTTAGAAGGGGGGGGGTGGGGGGGGGTTTAATAAGTTCCCCAATTAAAACAAACAAGGCAACCAAAATCATACTCAATTTTTACATGGTTTCCCAACATGGGTACTTCCACACTAGAAGGGTAGAATCCTTGCATACCTTTGAACTTTGTTCCTTAGAAAAATATGATTAGAGGGCATCACATCCTTTACAAAGTTTGAGCTCCACTTTGGAGTGTTTTAGCACTATGAACACAATCAACCCTACAAGGTACCAACAAGGTCAAAATGTGGTTTTGAGGATTTCACAACCTTTACAAAATGTGAACTCCACACTAAAGTGTTTCATCTCTACGAACACACTCAATCCTACAAGATCCTAACAAGATCATAAGATTACTTCTCCCAAGAAGCACATCAATCCTAGAGGACAACAAAGAAAGAAAAGAATCAAGGAGAGAATGTAACTTAGTTTAAAAATTCCTTAGAATGAAGCTCTCAATACAAGGATAAAATAAAAATGATAAATACCATGAGAAACAAAGATAATTCACTTGATGACGACAATGATTGAATTTCAATGAAGTATTCTTGTATATTTTCCAATAATTTCACTTTGTCTTATAACCTTTGAGTTTTTAAAAAATCCTTGAAATTTGTGCAATGGCTAGGAAACAACTATTTTGGAATTTTAATATGAAGTTAATATGTCTAATTGAAATCACTTTCAATTTTGGAAAAACGTTTGCCTATACACATAGACGTCTATCTTGAGATGTCTGGCATGAGACATCTCTTCCAAGAGTGAGACATCTATTGTCAAGTTGAGATCTCTAGCCTGCAAGTCTACTTTAAATCCTAGGACATTTCTCTATTATTTTGGCATCTCAACAGTCCTTATAGCATCTTCATTTAAGTT
The DNA here is from genome assembly GCA_015680685.1 of Gnetum montanum. Classification (NCBI taxonomy): domain Eukaryota; kingdom Viridiplantae; phylum Streptophyta; class Gnetopsida; order Gnetales; family Gnetaceae; genus Gnetum; species Gnetum montanum. The sequence continues at coordinate 201,669 of MNCI01008094.1, read as the reverse complement.
GTAGACTTCGTTTGCATCCTAAATCCCATCTTAACATCTTCAACATAGCTCTCATTTTAGCTCAACTCTTGTTCAAACATATTGTCTCATTTTCCTTCTTAGTCTTGTAGGATTATAAACACATTTCTAGGTTCTCCATTTTCTATAAGGCTTTGACACAGCAAAAGGTTAATAATCTTTTCCTTTTTGGTGATGTTTAAAACTTAAGAAAATGGGTTAACATATTTCATAATATATGTAAAGGTAAAAACAAATAAGGCATATATATTCTAATGGCAGTAACAAAGGCAATAGGGAAAAGGAGGCAAGGTTCATATTCATTGATCCTAATCACATGAGAGCACATAGAAAAATAAAAATATTATGAGCTCTCCATCATATGATATAACTAAGAGGACAAACCAAACATCAAAAGCATAGCCCATCTTTAATGCACAAACTATTCACAACATATATACCATCCATAATATATAAAAGCATCAACCTACCTAATATAAAATATCATATCACAAAAATACTTATATACCACATATAACTTAAACATATTCATAAACCAAACATAAGTTTAAATTTGTCCACATATAATCAAAAAGATATTGTCATCATAGTCAAAAAATTCTCCCCATTTTTATACATCACCCAAAAAGTGGAGTGAACAAGGAAGTCCCTCTAGTTACTATTCTTTGTAGCATCATAATCATTGGAGTCAAATGTTTCACTAGTGGCTTGTAAGTCTCCTCTTCATCATCATCACTATTGGTGCTAAAGACATGCTACTCACCATCATTGTCTAACTAGGGAATTGTGATAGGAGCAATTTAGGGATGAACCTTTACCCAAAACGAAGATGATGTGGGTGGATGAGATGGAGCTTGCTAAGAGGATGAGGAAGAACCCTTCCTCTAGTAGGCTATGGGACTAGCTGATTCCCACTTAAATGTGGTCTGAAAGATGCTCTCCATCACCTACTACTCAAAGGATTAAGGAACATCCTCATGAACATGAGTGCTAGCTCTAGGCTACCTAGGATCAGGAAACAACTCCCCTTGGACATAAGCTAGTGGTGCATCAAGAAGCTTAGAATTAGAGGCATTTCCTAAGCCATATGCCAAGGATGGTCTAGCTATTGTAGAGTTCCTAGCTAGTATAGGATAATATTCCTCACTATCTAACATTATAGGAGTGATGATCTCCTCAAACTGTTATCCATCAAGAGGTAGAAGTATACCTATTGCATCCATTCTCTTATGAAGGTAAGAGAGATTCTATTCAATCATCCTAAAGCTTTTGGAAAGGATTTCATGACCTCCTTGAGAGTTGACTTTACTTGGGTACTAACAAAATTGGACCTTCTAAGTTGAGGAGAGGCCCTAGGAGATGATGAAGCTTGCTTCCTTCTTACTTTCTGAGGTTTGGAGGTTTGGTCTTTAGGTTCTATATGAGTAGTACTCCTTTTCTCTAAATATTTAGAAAGAATTCTTTTAGCTTTTAGAGGAGGCATATAAAGAATAGGAACTCCTACTTGTCAAATCAATAAATTGATGAGAAGAGGATGCCCAAAAACTCTCTCTTTAGTGAAAAGTTCCAATATGTCTCTAGAAAGAATATTTCCTAAATCTAGTAGTTGGCTAGTGAGAAGACAGTATAGAAAAAAATCTTAGGCTAGTAACAAATGATTGTAAATTCCCCCTTTAACAATAATGTTATGCATGACACTATGGAAGAGGGTGGAAACATCTAGGGCCATTTGACTTCTAAGGACTTTGCCACTTCTCAATGATTGCGATAAACCAAAAATAACATCATAAAACTCATAGTAAGAAAATGGGATCACACCATTTAAGAAAATATTTGACGTGGAATGAATGGTGATCCTATATACCTTAGAGCAAGAAATACCAAGAATGGCATTAACTACTTGAGCAATGACCTCAATCATAATATAGCAAATAGTAGAAGAGAAAGCCCCAATAGTAGCATTAGTGATAGAAATATTAAAATAAACTTCCTAAATGAGGGTATTAGGAATAGAAAAATTCATCTTAATACAAGAGACCTAATTAAGAATGCCATCAATTCTTTTTGGCAATGTTGTTGGAAACTAAGAGACCTCTCAAACACAATGGAAATAGAGTGAGTTATTGCAAACCAATGTTGAGCATCTGAGGAGTGTAACTAAGATCGATATAAATTTTCTTTGCTAGTGAAAGCTTCCTTTGCCTTCTTGCTCTTGCATGGTAGAGCTCTTGACATCATAATATTTTTATGATTCATGGATCTTGGTGGAAATGGATTGATTTGCACTTCGGAGGAAGCCCTTGATGACTGCTCTTGGATGTCTAAGTTTTTGGTGGAGTGAAATGAGAAAAGAAAGGAGGAATTTTTTTAAATAGATGCAACTCATAAGGGTTTTACTTGTGAATTCATAAATCTAATCAAACATGTAGACATCTATCCTAAGTCCAAGAAAACATAGTGAGACATCTATCCTAAAAATGATACATCTTAGGAAAGACATTTATCATAACAGCGAGAAGTCTATCCTCAAGTTTGGATGAATTTGTATATGAAGGATGGGAACTCAAAGGGATTGCTACCATGAATAATAGAACTTATAAAACATAAATATTTTATGCAAGAGAAGAAAAATGAAACTTACCTCTACTTACCTTGTTTGCATTTTTTGAGATTATGAAGTCTATGTAGATTAGGACTAACATTCTCCTTTCAGAGTTTCTTCTTTCTTTGTACAAACCTCTTGTATTTCAAAAGTTTGATTTTCTTTTACAAATTCATTTGAGTAAGTTCTTTTCTCCTCTACTTTTTTTTTGATTCTCCAAACCTTTTTGACCTACTAGGTATTCTTGCAAGGTCATTCTGGATAAGACCAAGGGGTCATATTATATGACCAAGTATTCATGTGATAATGTTTCAAATGACAATTATCTTGTTGATGCCCAAACCTACCATAGTAATAACATTTTATTTTTATTACATGAGAAAAATGATCAAACCTTATAACATAATTCTATTTGACTAAGGCACTTGTGGATAATTCTTGTTTGAATGAAGTACTAGATGATGCTTCTACTTGTTGATGACTTCCAATTCTACCTTTTTCCAATGGATATCTTCCTTGTTCTAAAACTATACAAAGAGATTATTTTTCTTTATAAAATCTTTCATTTCCAAGCTTCATATCTATAAGCTCTTTTATGATCTACTCAAAAGATGATGTTAGTTTTTTATTCTCAACCCTTAGGTCTAAGTTTTCTTAAGTAAGATTCAAGTATTTTCGATTGAGCTGAGAAAACTCTATATCTTTATCATTTAAGACCTTTTTCAATTTAATGCATAATAGTTCATGCCTTTCTTCTATGGTTCCTTCAAATTCTTTGATTTTCATTAATGGATCACAATCACCAAGATCCATGCATATAAGATGTGAATTTGCTGTAATATCATATATTTCTTCCTCACTTCATTCACCTTTCTCCCAATTGGTGTAGAAATTTTTCTTTTTCAAATAAACTTTAGATTGATCCTTCCTTGAAAACCTGCTAGCACTAGGATATTTGAAGGCCACATGGCCTCTTCATTCACATACCCAACATTCTATGGATGATACATCAATATTTGAATTTTAAAAATTTCTATCTTTTTCCTTACCTTTAACACCTGATTAGTTAAAGCTTGATTGATTAAATATTTTTTCTTTTTGAGTAAGTAATCTTTGAACTCTTTTAGATAGAAGGACCAACTCATCTTCACCATTTACTTCTTATTCAAAAGGCTCCTTCTCCTTTAATGAAGATTTTAGTGCAATGGGCTTTATCTTGATTGCACCTTCACTAATGAGGTTAATCTCATAGGAAATAAGAGCACTTTCAAGCTATTTAAATTTTAGTATGAAAAAATCCCTGATTTCCTCCATGCCCATTACCTTAGGTCTAAATTTGGGTAACAAGGTTCTTATCATCTTTATGATAACATCACTTTCAAGAAAAATCTTACCAATACCTCTAATTGCTACAATAAGATCATTTGACTTAGAGAATTAGTCTTTAATATTTTCTCCTTCTCTCATTTTCAATTACCAAATTTACTTTGCAACACTAAAAGTCTCGATTATTTTACAACTAATGTACCTTTATAGGTTTCTTTTGATGTTTACCAAATTTCTTTAGTAGTCTTACATCCATCTACCCTATTAAATTCAAATTTTCTCAAAGAACAATGAAGACAATTGTATGCTTTAGAATCAAACATGAGCTTATCTCTTTCATCTTTCATCCTTTTTCTTCTTAGCTTAGTAGCTAATGTGTTGGTATTGATGGATGGTACATAACCTTCAAGAATAAATTCCCAGAATTTGAATTTCATCAATTTCAAGAATCCTTGCATTCTTACTTTTCAATACGCAAAGTTAATCCCATCGAACATTGGTGGCTTAGTGTAGGATGTTCTTTCCATTGTTCACTCTTAAGATGTGAAGCTCCAAACTTGAGAGTACTATGCTTTTGATACCACTTGAGGATTGAGAACTTAGAAGGGAGGGTTGAATAAGTTTCTCAATTAAAACAACCAAGGGAACCAAAATCACACACAATTTTTACATGGTTCTCCAACTTGGGTACTTCTACATTTAGAGGGTAGAATCCTTGCACACCTCTAGACTTTTTTTGCTTAGAAAAATGTGGTTTAGAGGGCACCATAACCTTTACAAAGTTTGAGATCCACTCTCGAGTGTTTTGAAGCTACAAACACACCCAATCCCGCAAGCTTCCAATAAGCTCATAAGATGCCTTCTCACAAGAAGCCCATCAACCTCACAAGGCAACAAAGAAAAAAAAGAATTAATGAGAGAATGTAACTTAATTTACAAATTCCTTGCAATGAAGCTTTTAATACAAGTACAAAATACAAATGATAAATACAATGAGAAACAAAGCTAATACACTTTATGAGAACAATGATTGATTTTCAATGACTATTCTTACACATTTCCCAAGATTTCTACTTTATCTTATACTATTTTAGTTCCAAGAAACTCCTTGAAATTTGTATAATGGCTAGGAAACAACTAGTTTGGACATCTAATACAAAGTTTAGATGTCTAACTGAAATCACTTTCAATTCTAAAAGGACATCTACTTGTAAAATTAAGACATCTACCTTGAAACATTTGACCTAAGATGTCTCTTCTAAGAGTGAGACATCTACTGTCAAATTGAGACATCTAGCCTACAAGTCTCGTTTGAATCCTAGAGCATTTCTTTGTCATTTTGGCATCCTGATAGTCCTTGGAACATCTTCATTTGACTTGTATACTTTGTTTGCATTGTAGCTCTCATCTTGACATCTTTAATGTAGCTCTTGTTTTAGCTTAGCCCTTGTTCAAACATATTATTCCATTTTCCTTCTTAGTCCTTTAAGATTATAAATAAATTTTCACATTCTCCATTTTCTCTAAGGTTTTGACATACTAAAAGGTCAACACAAACAAGATGAAACCCAATGGTAGTGGTATCATGTCCATTACTATGTCCTAGGTAGCTACATGGATAATAAAAGAAGGACATCTATAGAAAAGAAATTATATCCTAATAGTTCCATGATGAAGATTCAAATTGATAAGATAGATCACAACCTAACACTATACAACTTTAGTTTGGGATTCAATATCATCTCATTGTAGTAGTACCTTGATTGAGGACTCCCTCCTCTCAAGTTTACTAACATTTAGCTAGAGTTAGTGAACCAATCCTACATGTATCCTTTGGACTAGGCAAATAATATGATGACAACATTAGTGGGATGATCATATTCTATGGATTTCTTGGTAACAAATTGGAGAACAAGATGAAAGGTAACTTTTCTATCATCATGAAAAAACCTAGTTGAACATTATCAATGCTAGATTAGTCTTCTAAGACCTTCATCTTGAAATCGATAAGAAGGATGAGACTGGAACGATATAGTAGAATTGGATCTTATGGAATCCTTTCTAGTCATGAAAATCATGTATTTATCCTTTTTAGCATGTTAGCTTATGTAGGCTATGTATGCTAGATAATTTCTAGCCTTGATTGCTTCTTCAATGTTTTTCTTCTATTGAAAGGCTTACCTAGGTGTGTGTGGGTTCTAGTAAAGCTTAGACTTGATGAATTCATTAATGGCTCTCTTAAAGATGATTAAGAAGTGAGGCTCTGAGATAGACTCAATAATATAATTAAGGATTAAATCATATTTATGAATAAACTTTTGGACTAGCTCTAGATGACCTTGCCTAATTGTCATAAACTGATTTAACATGATGTATCACTTCGGGTTATACTTGAAATGATTGATGAACTAGGTCATTGGGCCAGCTAGGAACTTGAGAAATTTCTAGGCAACAAACAATACCAATCCAAGGCTTTACCAGTAAGGGACATAGGAAATACATGTAATATCATATATGTCCAAGATTATAACAAGAGACATTTAGAGTAAAAAGTAGTCTATTGAGCATCAGCATCAACTATATTATTATACTTGGTGAAATTCAGAATGAAAATACCATATGACAAGGTTATTTTTGATACATGTAACTTGATGCAATCATCTTGTTAAAAGTCCATTAGTTTGTCAATTTTGGATGTACTTGTCTTAAGCTTTCACAATGCTTCAAAAAGATCTTATGTCATTTAAAAGACTTGATCTAGGCCTTGAAGTATCCCAATAGGTTGAATAAGAGCCAGAAAAAATTAGGTAAGAGGTCTTTGCAATGCCAGCTAAGGTACAAATGGTATGGGATACATTGGTATGCTAAACTAGTCTTTGAATAATAAGAACAAGATTTGAGGATGAGCATGCAGTTGCAAAAAAGTGACACCTATAGATGTAATGGTTAGGTGTACAAAAATAGAAGGCTAGGACTAGTACACTAGATGAGGTTGGGAAATAATTGTCACATTGGAATAAAAGGCACAATGGTAAAAATGGAAATGACATGTGGAATTTATTGAATAGTTTGTACAACTAGTAGGACAAAAATAATTTTAGGGATTACTGGAGAAACTTTGGATAAGTTCATTCTAAATTCTTTTTATCTTGTATCTTGTAGGGATTCTTCTATTTTCAAGTTAGCTTTGAAAAAACTACCTAAGTCAACCTAGTCACCTTGATTTTACCTTTGAACTATATCCTCGTAGGGAATGACTTCTTCATCGATGAAGAGAAGTTGAGGTAGCATGTTAACATAGAAATCTATAAGTTTGATGTCATTGTATAAGGAACAAGAAAAATATATACTCTGCTATTCTTATGGGTTACTTCATATTGGCACTTGGAGTTAAGTTCCTTGTGTAGGATACATAGATTAGTTTGTATTTTAAAATAGATGAAATTATAGAAATTGATAGGTGGAGAGTACCCCTATGCTCAACCATACAAATCACTAAGCATTCTTGCATCATCCAATCAAATTTCGTAAATTTTATCTTTTGGTACACTATTCTCTAAGAAGTAAACTTATCCTAATAGTCATTTTTTGTCTTCCCAATTACACTTGTGATATGCAAAGGTATGGCTAAGTGTAATCGAGGCACATGCTTTTTATTATTTTTATGTTTTATGTTTTGGGTGCTCAAAATAAAGGATGAAAGGAATGAGGTCATTTAATTGCTAATTTAACTTAAGTAACTAACCTAACTAACCCTAACATAAGCATCCATTCCCACTTTTTTTACACATCCTAAACATGTTCAGCACTACTTGGTTATCAAACATTAAGCATTATTGGAATTACCAAGCAGTAAGCATATGCTCAAAGTGACCATACTTATGTGATTAATTAATCATTANTCTCTTGTAGTTTTATCATTTGATGCACCAGAAAACCTTTGATGCATCTCTTGTAGTTTTATCATTTGGAAGTTAGAATATTTTTCTAAATTCTTGTAGTAGGAGTCAAGAGTCATGTCTTGTCATAGTTGTAGTGGAGCTCTTGCAATTTTGTCATTTGGAAGTTAGAATATTTTTCTAAGTGCCCACAATAGGAGTTAAGAGTATACAGATCTTTATTTGAGGACTATTGTAGCTAAGCACAGTAGTGTGTGTAATAATAAAGATGAGCTTTTTGATAAACCTTGCAAGACTTTGAAATTGAATAATTATTTATTTCTGCATTTAATGTTTTATG
>MNCI01008094.1:117760-190336 GCA_015680685.1 Gnetum montanum | reverse complement strand
AGGACTATGACAAAGAGGCTGAAATCTTTTCTTTAGCAAGTCATCTTACAAGCAATCCTTCACAATTTCTTCTTTACAAATGCTCTTCCAAGAGCCAAAGGATGTCTCCAAGTGAGAGCTCCAAGTGCTAGCTAGTAGCCTTCCAAAGTGTGATATCAATGTCTTATCAAAAGTGTTATCCCCCCTTGTGATATATTTTTCTTCTTATCCTTGAAGCCTTTTTATAGGGTTCAAATGGTAGTTACATCCAAAATATCTTTGCTAACTTCTCTCCCAAGTAACTTGCCCAACAAGTTAGGAAGTATTAACTTAGGAAGTTAGGAAGTTAGGAGAAATATTGCAAATATTGCTTTTGTGAATTATGAAAATAAACCCAATAGCTCCATATAATTGTTTAAAATTATAGCTCCAATAACTTTTTATTTTTATTTGTTTAAAATTTTTAAGTTTTGAATACTATTAAGGCCCTAGTAATTTTATGAACAAGGTGATGGTATAATATCTACCTTGGTGTAGATGTTGGTGGTAGCTAATCTATGTAAATTTATATAAATAATTTATTTGCACTTGCACCCGTGTACAAGTGGCTGAAAAAAAAATTAAATCCAAAATATGAGGTCCGAATGTGAAGGCGTCAGGCCTGGAACTATGAGCAAATATTTCCAAATTATTCCGCCCTGCCAAAAATCGTTATCAACCGCCACTATGGAAGAAGGCTCTGCCGTTGCATCCGGCATCGTTGCCATGTGGTGTTCAATTGCTGAAGAGTGGAGGAGAAGGATTTTTCTTGAAAAAACGATGTGCTGAACATATGCTTCTGAACATAGGGTTTCAATTGCCTGGAATTTTTTTTGTTTTGCCCCAAATTCATTTAGGGCTTCCTGCATTTTTTTTTCGAATCATCTTCCAAATCACCGCCATTTTTATTGATTGTAGAGCCAAGGAAGAACTTATCATGGATCTACATCCAGCGAAACCATAGGAACCTTCATCATGCCGTTATACCTACCACAACCTCCAGAACCGTCGCAGCCTGCAAAACTGGAAATGAAACCAGCGTTTCAACAAAACATGACTCTTTTCTATGTATATTATGTGGATGAGGGTTTCAATTTTTTTTATCTCTCTGCATTCATGGAAAAGAGGTTTTGTCCCCCAGGGACTTGGCCATGCCCGTGGCGATGGCAGTTTTCCTTGGTACGGTGGCTATGCCATGATAAATGCCATGTGGCTGCACCGCAATAAGCACCGCGCGGTCGTACGATTTTACCACGCCTATTGCCTACCTGGCTTTGTTTTGTTTCCTTTCCTTGCGTTTCTTTGGCCTTCCAGCAACAAAACAGCAGCTGTCATTGATGCAATAGCCAAATGCGAAAAATTTTTGCTTCACAGATGTCGCTGTTTCAATTTTTTTCCTCTTTTTTTTTATACTTTGACATGCTTATATTTTTACATTAATTTCCCTACACCAGATGTATAAATGATACATATGAAAATTTGACTTCCTTCATAATCTTACTAGACTTTGATTCTGTAAAGCCTGATTATGTATATATATTGCTACCTTGTAAAATGCATTTCTCAAAAATTCATAAGCTTACCATAGAAATGGTGCTCCTATACATTTCTTCCTTAAATCAAAAGAATGCCTTTGTTAACTTATTCTTTTCCTCTCAAGGCTGAAAAGTTAGCCACTTCTACAAAAATTCTTAACCCATTAAGCCTGCTTCATGAAATGGCCAAATGTGCCAACAGTATGATTTGAATTTTCATCATTTTTCATTTTATTGTTTTTTATATGGAAACCACACTATGCAAAGACTTATTCAACTTCCTATTATTGGTCAACACAAAATAGTAAGAAATCAACAAAAACACATATGCACTCAAGCAAGTAGAGAGGTACAAAGAGCATTGAATCCCCTTGAAGTCACATTCTTTTCAAACCTTTGAAAATTTTCCAAGCTTGGAAAATACCAAGGTCACAAGTTCATTAAGGTTTTATTAATGAAAAAGGAACCTCATATTCCCAAAACAAGGAAAACCATAGAGTTTTTGGATGGGTGGATGACATGGACTCACTACCTATCTCATGAAAATAGAAACCAGTCTTAGTTATCAATCATCAAAATTCAAAAATAGAAACCAAACGCTAGTAATCAAAAACATTAAGTACAAATCACTATTAGCAAACAACAATAGCATCACTGTGTCCTATTGGTAATAAAGCAATTTTATTACAAAACAAGGAAAATTCATATCAAAATAAGGAAAAATATGAAAGAAATTGTAAAATATTCAAGAACGATAAAATATACTAACAATTTTGTAAAATAAAAATTTGGAAAAATAACAAAGTGTAAAACAAAAAATGTAAAAAACAAAAAGAAGAAAAGCTATGGAACCACTATAATGATTAGCATGGATGGCCATTTCCCCCATGATTAAGTTGTAAGGAGGAGATCTAAAAAATTGAGCATGGTTATCCATTCATTGAGGCATTGCTTTCACTAGCTTGCTTAGGCTCACGGAAATATTTGACTTGTTGCATGTTGACTAGCTACTTTTCGTTTGGGCTCTCAAGTTTGTAGATCAACATAGCCCTAAAAGGAAAGGTTTCATAAATAATCTAAGACCCCTCCCAAAATGTTTAAAACTTATTTCATTGAGGTACATGTGTGGGGTTCCAATAGAGGACATTGTCCCTAGGTTGAAGTTTACTTTTTATATTCTGAGGTTATGGTGCTTATTATTGAATGTCTTGTGCACTTTATTCAAGGATACGGCTACTAATCAATTTTCATCTATCACATTCAAGTTGATTAATCTTTCTTTTTGTGCTAGGCTAAGGTCAAAGTCCAAGCACAGGTTGGTGAAAGTGTACGGAGCTTAGATTGGATAGGTAGAGTTGGTAATTTTCCATACACCAACTCATAGGAAGAGTATCCTATAGGGAGTTTCCATGTTGAGCAGTAGACAAAAATGGCATCATTTCATTTTGTGCTCTAATCTCTCCTATATTTGCTAATAGTTCTTGTTAGGATCTTTTTGATCTCCCTATTAGTAACCTTTGCTTGACCATTAGCTTAGGGGTAATTGGATGTTGTTAATTTAGGTTCAAAACCTAAGCATTGCATGACCTTATGAAATGTAGCACTTATAAAATGGGTTTTATTGTTATAAATTAGTGCACATGGCATCCTAAACCTATTCACAACATTTTTTTGTACAAATCACACAATAGTAGATGATGTACAATCGATGGTAACTGCTACTTCTGTCCATTTTGTACAATAATCAATGGCAATAATTATGTATGATTTTTTATTTGACATGGATGTGATGCTACCCATGAATTCAATGCCTCATATGTTAAAGGGTTCCAGTGGTTGGATTCACTATTGAGGTCCCTTCATTCACACAGTCATCCCAATATCTCATTGACAATGTTCACAAGAGCAGACAAATTAGTGGGCATCCCTGAAGATGGTTGGCCAATAATACCCTTCCATCAGGATCTTAATGTCCATGCATCTCCTAGCATAGTGGCCTCTACAAGGATCCTCACGATCATCTTTAAGGACATGTAGTTGATCAACTTCAGGTACACACCAATAAAATAGACCATCAATGCATACCAATCAACTTAAAGGTGTCCATTGATTTCCATGAAGTATTTGGCCTGATGAAGAAACTATTATTTATTCCTATAGTCTAGATCTTGTGGCATATTTTGATTGAGAAGATAAGTGAGGATGCTATCATACCATTTTGGTTCTATCAACACTTGTTCATTTATTGCACTAGTAAAGAAGAGTTCATCAAGAAATTGATTAGAGAGCAAGCTCTTCTCTTTTTTATCCCATCGTAACTAAGACAAGTCATCCACAATCACATTCTCAGTCCCCTTTCAATCTACCATTGTAAAATCAAACTCCTACAAGATGACTATCCACCATAACAAGTGCCAACCTTTGGCTTGTTCATAAGGAAGCAAATGGAATTGTGGTCATACTTTGTATCCAAGCACATAGTTCCTGAACTTTTCTAAAGCATATACCATGACCATTATTTCTTTCTCCATTATGGTGTAATTTAGTTGTGCACCCACAATGCTTCATCTTGCATGGTGAATGTAATAGAGATGGTTCTTATTGTCCAACTACTTAAGCATGAATCTCAAGGCACAATTTGATGCATCTATCATGATATGAAATGGTTTAGACCAGTTAGGTGCTCATAGAATTGAAGTCTTTACAAGTATTTACTTGAGGATCTAGAATGCATTTTCACATTCCTTGGTCCAGATGAATGGAGCATCTTTTTTTGTTAGCTCAACCAACAATTTTTTGATCTTAGAGAAATTCTCTATGAATTTTCATTAGTAGCCAATGTGTCTAAGGAATGATTAAACATATTTAACAATTTTTGGTTGGCAAGTTATTCCTTGGATGACCCTTATCTTTTCAAAGTCCACCTCAATCCCTGCTTAAGAAATTCTATGCCCTAGTACAATACCTTCTTGGACCATCAGATGGATTTATTTCCAAGTGAGCCAAAGATTCATATCCACACACATTTTAAGAACTTACTCAAGGTGGTCCAAGGCTTGCTCAAATGTGTCACTAAAGGTGGAGAAGTCATCCATGAAGACTTTCATCCCTCAACCAATTTTTTGCTAAAAAAAGCTCAAGACCAAGCATTGGAATGTTGTAAGAGCATTGCACAGATCAAAGGCATCTTTTGATATGGAAAAATCCCCCATGGACTCATGAATGTAGTTTTGGTTTGATCCTATGGCATGATCTGGATTTGGTTATAGCCACTATAATTATCCAAAAAGCTATAATAGCAATGCCCATACATAGTATCTAACACTTGATCCACAAACAACATGTAAGGTGATCTTTGAATGTTGCCATATTCAACAACTAGAAAGCGATGTAGACTAGGCACTTGCCACCTTTCTTTGACATAATTACAAGTGGACTAACCCACTCACTATCTGCAATGGCATAGATAAACCCTACCTTAAGGAGTTGTTAAATTTCCTCTTTACAATTTTCTTCACTTTGGAGTTGAATTATAGATGCAATTACCTCTTTGGCTTCATAGCCAATTTAGTGTAGATACGATGCTGGCATATCCTAGGAGCAATCCTTGTGAGTTTAGGATATGACCAAGCAAAGGCTATTGGCCATTTATTGACCACCTTCAATAACATCTATTTCTATTCAGGAGCAAGATTTGTATTAATTATTACTAGCTTCCCATTTTTCAAAAATGCATACTTCATATCGATAGGTAGACTTTTCAACTCTAAGGGCTCCTCCTTAAAATTTTTATGAATCTCTAACTCTTTCCATTTTATATCATCATTTGCATTATTAGAGAGTTGGTGACAAACTTTCTCTAGTTTACTTATGCCTTCAACATAGGCACATGTTAGGCTCTCAATAGGTTCCATGCAAAGTTGGCTACTTTCAAGATTAGTTGTCAACCACTAGGTGTCCTTCTATTTTGTGGCTACTATGTACAAGTACCTTTGGATTTTAGATTCATCTACACACTATTTGCATGCTTTGATGAATGTGCTCTTGACAGATCAAAGTTTCTGCATAGAGGTGCACTTGATATCATTGTACACAATGCATGGAACTCTCTTCTTCTTCATCTTTCCAAATTCATTCTCCCTTAAAATTTCCAAGGAGAAATATCTTATGCCCATTTTCACATCAATAGTTCTCAACCATGTCCTTCCCATAATAATTGGAAAGTCTCCCTTACAATTTTTAACCTTGATCACCAAAAAATCAACAAGATAGGACCACCCACAAATAGTGGTCACAATGTCCTCAGCATGTTCCAAAGGAACTATGATTGACTGGTCTACTAATTCTAAATGGATATTGCTCTTCTTGAGAAGCAACAAGTTCCATGCTTTGTACATGTTATGGAAAATTAAATTGACACTAGAACTGAATCAAGAAGAGCCTTGCATAGCTCATGTCTAATGATCTGCAATTAGATAAGAGGACTTCTAGGGTCAAATCTTTTCCTGGAAAGGTTACTAGCCTTAACTCAATTAGATAAAGTGTGGGTTAACATGACAATGTAGATCTTAGGAGGTGTTTGGTTTGAAGGGCTCTTGAAAGGATTTGATGTAGAGGATGATGGAGAGATAGGATGGCCAATCACATTAGTTTGTGAGGAATTTGGAGGACTATTAGGTCTGAAGAATGGTCATTTCTAGGATCTAGGTTTTACACCATTTAGCTAGAAAGCCAATTGTAAGGTGACAACCCTAGTAGTGTTATGTTGTTCCAACTATGATGGAATTTCACCCTACATAGATGGAGTAGGAGATAATTGGATTGAGGAAGGAGGAGCATGTGCTAAAGGATGAGAAGGATGATAAGGATACGGGATTTTTCCTTTAGTAGATGGACAATGAGTTTTGTAATACTCTAGAGGGTAGTAGTGGTGCTGAAAAGAAGCATGACTAGAAGACTCATGTAAAGACATTGGTTGCTGAACATAATATACATATGGATCTAGCTACTAGTAAGGTTACTGCTACCTTGGTGGTGGCATCCCCCATGACTGTGGGTGTTGCCACTCTTGGCATTTCTCATACAATTGTGGTGAAGCTCCACTTGGATAATAAGCTTATTGTTGTTGGTGGAACTACCTTGGATTGCATTAAGGATAAGGCAATCTTCTAGGTTCTTGACTTCTTGCTAGTCTAGGATTTAGCGTGTAACCCCAAACTCTTGAAAGTGTGACACAATAGGGCAACATCCCTTAGGATTTTTGTATTGTTAGATGTCACACTCATTATCATCATCTAATTTTGTCACCACAAATTCTTCAATTGCAATAGCCTTGTCCTTACCCTTTTGATAAGCATGTTCAAATTCTTTCTACCTATTGCGATCATGATCACTACTCTACCCTCTTGAATCTTCTGTGATTTTTAGAGCAGTTTCAAATTTTTCATCCAAAAAATACCACATTTTATCCACCTTGGCTAAAATTTCAAACATATATTTTTGGATCGACAAGGTCTTTCTATTCACCACCTCATCAAATGATGACTCTTCTTCACTATCACAAAAGCAAACTTCCCTCTTTCTGATGGAAGATTCCTATTATATTCTTCTACACTTTTCATTTTCTTAGCTCTCTTTCTTCCTTTAATACCTATTCTATCAACCTTTGGATCTGATAGGCTCTTAAGTCTAATAATCTCCCTTGGGCATAGACCCCAAAAATTCTTCTCATTTCTGATCTGAGTCCATCTATGATGTGACAAAGTTGTTCCCACTAAGAATAATCATGGCTAGGGCATTGATGTATGAGAGAATAGTATCTATCCATGGTAGTGTTCAAGGTTTCATGTGTTCCTGGCTTCCATCCTTGGATTTTCCTTCTCATATTATATACTTAAGAATACATCTAATATTTATCATTGAACATCTCTATCATTGTACTCCACCTATGGATGGATTCCAGCTCCAAGAATGGATACTAGCTTTTTGCTTCCTTAATGAGTGTCTTGTGAAATAGCTTTAATTTATACTAATCATTTTCATTATTATGTAAGGCACAAGCATCATCAAAAGCTTGAAGATGTATTTGCAAATTAGAGTGATATCCCCCCTCAAATCTAGGAATATTGTTCATGTTAAGCCACTTGATCTAACTATCTTTCACATGGCTAGTTGGAATTCTTAGTACCTCTACAATGTTCAGCATGCTTGAAGTTGTCAATAGAGGCTCATCATCATCATAATTTCAATGATGCCTATGATTTCCTTTGCTATCCCTTCATTCATGGTGGGCCTAATGATCATTATTATCTTGTTGTTCACCTTCATCATGGTTTTCCTTTTTGCGACATCTATCAAAACTAGAAGAGGAAGAAGAAGATGGAGACAAAAAGGATGAAGAGGAAGAAGGACTTCCACCACCATGGTATTTGCCACCTCCTCTACACTTGTGAAAACTACATTTGTCAACTTTCTTATCATCATGATGCTTGCCTGAGCCCCTACTTTGACTTCTACTTTTGCCTAAACCCATATTGTTGATAGTGGATTGCAAATTCAAGTTCACACCCCCATCACCAATATCAAGGGGTGGAGAATCTTCATGTTGAGAATCCCCAAAGGAAGGATCCTCATTATCATTTTTGTTAAGCAAGAACAAGGTATTGGTGAACCCATTTTCCTTCATGGCCTCATGCTATTTCTCTTAGTGTTGATCTCTCCCAGGTTATGTTTTAGTGGGACAGTAGTCCTAGTAGTCATGGTTATGCACAACATACTCTTCTTGAATATCCTAGATGCTTAACCTCCTAAGGGTTTGGAGTAGCATCCTAACCATAGATCAATCAAGAGGCATTACAATGTTACCCTCCATATCTAGCCACTACAATTGTTCATCCTAATGCAAGATGAAGGTGAAGTCAACCACATACTCATCTAGATGAGTATATACCACCCTGCATTCTTGAGGCACTAGTGGTTTAGTATCATTGCACCTATGAGAAGAAGACATTTTATAATTACAATAAAATATTAGTGTGCTTAAATTATTATATTTATTTTGAGAATGATTTTTACCTTAGGGTTCATTCAACGATGTTAATGATTTTCACTATTCCTAGGTAGCACATGTTTCAACAAAAAGAATTTCTAGCAACAATACCAATGATGAGCAACAAGTACCCCTACACTCAACCATACAAATCACTAAGTGTTCATGTGTGATATGGTTGAATTCCATGGATTCTATGTCTTTTAGTACACTAGTCTTTAGGAAGTGAACTTACCCTAACAGTCACTTGTTGTTTTCCTAATTACACTTGTGATATGCAAAGATATGGTTAAGTGTAATTGAGGCATATGATTTTTATTATTTTTATGTTTTATGTTTTGGGTGCTCAAAATAAAGGATAAAAGGAATGAAGTAATTTAATTTCTAATTTAACATAACTAACTAACCTAACTAATCCTAACAAAAGCATCCATTCCCACTTTCTGTACACATCCTAAACATGTTTAGTGCTACTCGGTTACCAAAGATTAAGTGTTACTAGAATTACCAAGCATCAGGCATATGCTCAAAGTGGTCATACTTATGTTCTTAATTAATCATTACTTAGCTTACTTTAGCCTAATTGATTATTTAATTACTTAAAGCATTAAAGAAAATTGCATAAAAATTTAAATGCAGATATAAATAATTATTATATTTCAAAGTGCTACAAGGTTTATCAAGAAACTTGTCTTTATTGTTGCATACACTATAGTGCTCAAGTACAACAGTGCTCAAATAAAGATTCGTACGCTCTTGACTCCTACTGTGGGCACTTAGAAAAACATTCTAGCTTTCAAATGACAAAACTACAAGAGCTCCATAATAACTATGACAAGACATACCATAAACATGACGAGTGAGCATGTATTTATAGGTAGAAATAAATACTACATTAACAGGGCCACGCCAACATATCAAATCATGCATTGACAGAGCCTAGCCAATGGGGCCTAGTCAATGAGGCCTTGTCAATGGGGCCTAGTCAACAGGGCCCAGTTGACATAGCCAATCCATGATTCATAAAAAATCTCTAATGATATTTCAAAGATGGGATCTTTGCCTAAATTCCTAAGGAAATTGTAACATCATGTCCCTTGTTAAGGGTAGAATTGTATATTAATTATGAAATTAATCTTCAAAAGAACAAGTGCATCAGTTTAAGAGGTTGTAAGTCTTCAAAGCACTAATTGGAGATGGGTTTGACCTGTGATATAAAAGGTTGGGCTTAGAGGTGGTATCAGCATGCAATAGTAGAGCTAGATTGGTGAGTAATGAGAGCTAGGTGAGGTGGGACAAAAAAGGGCTAATAAATCCTTCAATTTAATGGCCTGGCTATGGTGGAAGTGCTAGATTACCTCTAAGATCCTAAGTGTCATAGTAAGATAACCTAGAGTCATTAAGAGTGTACCCAAAATTTTCATTAATAAAAAGAACATAATAAGAATGAAAAATAATAGGGATTTATAAACTCATGTGAAGTCAATAATTTTTAATTTTGAGGATTCCCTCATGATGCAATAGGTATCGAGCTAAGTAGGTAGCACTCTAATTATCCAAAGATTTGTTCTAGATTTTTCATATCTTCTAGAGCATCCTTAGGGATTGTGTGAAATTCTAATGAACCACTAGATTGTACAAACTTATAGTTACTTTTAAAGTCACATGATTAAGACTCACTTAAGTCATATAACTCCTTACAAATGGAGTGTAGAGTGTTCATAGTGATTCGACCATTAAGACTATGAAGAAGACTAAGCTCTTCTTCTGCAATAGCCACCATTTTTCCTAAGGAATAGGAAGAGTCCTTGATGATAACCAATGGAATCATGCTAATTGAAAGAGATCTAAATATGGTCTATGTGCTTACAGATAAAGTGGAAACCTTCATCATTGTCACCCACAAAGACTAAGAATATACCCTAGAAGATTTTAATGATGAGGTTACAATCCACTCAAAACCAGACTAGCATGAGGAATCCTTCTTCAACTCTTGGATAAAGTACCCCAAACCAATGGACATCTACAACACAAAATAGAAACAACCTAATAAAAGAAAAGGGAAGTATTTTAAGCTTGATAACTAATAGGTAATTAATTTACCTTTGTACCCTATCCAATAGAACCTTTTTTAGTGCATGGTTTCTAGAAAAAGAGGCTATACACACACACATAAAATAAAAAATGTGATAAAAAAGGAAGGAGTAGTCATAATAAACCTTGGAACTAGATTCTATGAGCACTAACTTATCCTTTCTTGGATTTTCTTCTTGAGCATCTCCTTTGGTCTGCAACCTAAAGTGAACTAGCACATAAATATCATAAAGAAAAATAATCAATATATAATTAAAAATAAAAAGGTATATATTTCATTAGTTTCTTCTGGACTATGGATCTTTGTAAGAGTTTTTTACCTTTTTGGCATTTTCAATCTAACTCTTCACAATTCTTCCCTTAAGAAACTCTAGGTATATGTTAGGATTATAATGATTGAGATAATTAGTTGCGGCATTATAACTCAAGTCATTGTTAGGGGCACATAACATATAGTATAAGGAATCTAAGGATTCCTCTTATTAGTAGTAGGAAGCTCCATAGAAATATATAAAGTAGAATAATATAATAAATACCAATCATATATCCTACTAATTTTTGCACCATGAAGAATATAGATGAAATAGACATTAACATAAGAATAATGGGCACTCCATAAAACCTTACTATATATGAATTAACATAATTCATAATCAATTTTATCAATAAAATCAACTAGATAACACTAATTTCGAGGAAGTGTAAAATCATCAAGATACTCAAATAACTCCCTTTGACAAAAATCTTGAAACTTAGTAGAGTGTGCATTAGGGATTAGAGGATTTCCCTTGAATGAAAATCTAAAACCATCTAAATTTTAGTAGGAGTAATCACCAATTGTCCAAAAGCTATTCTTGCAATAGAGCTTTCCCAGATTCAATAAGCATTGGACTATTACCTTACAATATCCTTGCAATAAGAAGTTTTCAAAATAGAAAAGATAAGTAACTTCAAAAACCTAGAATTTTTAAGATATTTAAAACCCTTGATTTCTAACAAGATATGAACTAGAGTGTAGCCTCAAATACATTATTTTGGTGTAAAATAAAAGAAACTAACGCAAGGCTATCTATGCTAGTGGGAGAAGTCTAATTGGGATGCTTCAAAGAAGCCATACTACAACTTGCTACAAGAACTCTCTACAGCTACTACATCTAAATTAAATATGATGGGTACGAAGACTTCTTTTTCCATGAATTTTTAGGAAGATCTAAAAACTCTAGCAAGAGTGAAAGATGAAGTTGACTAGAAAAAAGTGCAGTTACAACTTACATTGATAGACAATTAGTCATTAATTAATGCTTAACTACTTATCATTTTTCTTTATTTTTTTATTGACAAGATTAGTAAACTAAAGTTATCACAAGTCCAACATGTAGTGCTCCTTGAGATGATTCCAACGACACTAATTGCATTGAAATCTGTCTTAAGGTTTGTGAGGTATCACATTTCTTGATAAGCACATAGTTAATTAAAATTATCAAATTTAAACTTTAGAAAAGTGAAAGTTAAATTTCATGTTAATTATTTTTTTTTAATTTTTAATTTCAAATATATTAGGGTTAGGAGTTGAACCCATGACCTTGTGATTACAAAGCCTTACTCTTAACTTCTTTTAAGTTAATCACCTAAGAAAATAACTAAGTTTAATTAAGCTACAAAATTTTTAAATATTTAAATAATAATAATTAAAATTTTATTCAAGAAATTTTATCTTGTAGTCTCAAGGCATGCTATGATATAAAACCCCCTCCCCCCCAACCTCACACACATCTAAGTACAAACTCTCACATTGCAATATGCCGTCCTACCTCATCATTGTTCATAGCTCTACTGCATCATCATCCACTATTTCTCTATGCCACCATTTGTCATCCTATCATCTGTGCCATTTTCTCTACTATTGGTGCCAAGAAAACCTATCACTCCTGGCAACCAACGATGCCAAGAAAACCTGCCTACTCTAGCAGCTTGCAGACATCATCAATGCCCAAAAAAACCTACCTCCTTAGATAGCCCATGGATACCATCAATGTCGAGAAAACCTACCTTCTCTAATAGCTTGTAAACACCATCAATGCTAAGAAAATTTATCTCCTCCAATAGCCCATGAACACCATCAGCACTAGGAAAACTTGCTTGCTTCAATAGCCCATGGATACCACTAGCACTAAAAAAACCTACGTCCCCCGACAACCGAAGGACATTGTCAATGCAAGAAAAACTTACCTATTAGTAGTAGTGGGAATAAAAATTGGTAATTAAGTACACTCATCTTGGAGTAATACTAGGATGGGTGACCTCCTAGGAAGTCTTAAGAAATGGAAAATTTTCTTAGAACTTCAAAATGCCATAATTTTTAACCTTGGTATCCAATTTCAACAAAACAAAAGCTATTCTAATGGATTTGAAGCTTCCAAACATAATGGAATGCTTAGATTTGGCATAAAAACACTCAAACATTATTTTCAAAACTCATTATTTAGTCATACCAAAACATGAAAAAGTATGATTAAAACCCAAAGATTGAATATTTTATTAGGTGAATAGAATCTCTTATGGCCAATTGAGTCTCCATGAAAGGATCTAGAAAGAATCAATTCATTAATGATAGTTCCAACCTCTTCTAGAATTACTTAACTATTGTAGAACCCATAAAAAAGGACCAAAAAAGACCAAGGCACCATTACCTTTTCTTCTTTCTTTGACCTAATAATATCCAAAGCCCAAAGAGGGTATTGGAGAATGATAAAGTGCTAGGTCAATGATTGAATGGATGCCTTGGAACAACAAATTAATGAAATTAGAGGTGTTCAAGAGGAATCCCATCAATAAAACCAAGGATTTGAGAAAAACATACAAGATATGCTTGAAGAAATTAGGAAATTATTCTATACTTTGGAATGAAAATGGTCTAAAGTTCAAGGGAAGATGGATTCCTTTGCAGATTTCATCAAGCAATTAACTAATCATTTGAGCAAACCTCTCAACCAAAACTAATATACACCCAAAGATCATAATCAAAATCAATTTCCACTATGGATTATCACCAAGATTAATTATAACATCACTAAGACTAGTACCAAAATCAATTTCTTCTTAGGGATTAGTATTGAGATCAATCTCCAACTACTAGACTCCAAGGTGCTAACATTCCTTCACAAGACCAAAAAAAGAAACCTAAAGAAGAAGGTTATTAACTTGACAAAATTTACCAAGAGAATCCTTCACCTAGGTTTATGCAAAGAAAGTAAAACTTAACCATTATGACGGAGCCCCTAGATCTATTGCCAAGACAAAAGATGGACTTGATACCATGAAAATTTATTTTAACATGTTGAATTTATTGAGTTAGAAACATTTGAAAGTAGTCTCTTTGAATTTAAGAAGACTTGATACAACATGGTGGAATGGACTAAGATCTCAAGGTTTGATTACAAATTGGCTCCGCTTTTATCAATATTTTGAAAAAACATTTATACCAAAACTTTTTCTTAAGAAATGTATGTGGTTAAACTCACTAAGATTTGATCAATAATTGGTAGATGATTATTACAAGGAATTCTATGACATCTCCCATTATATGAGCCATTGAGATGATAGTGAATTGGCTTCAAAGTTCATTGTTGAATTACATGGTCAACTACATCACCAAACTTGTGTCCATAACCCATAAATAGTTGATAAAGCATAGAAAATTGCTAAATATAATGAGGAATCATATCAAGTACAAACTACGACTCTTTAACAATCAATGATATAAGAAACATCAACTAAGAAAACATGATCTAGATGCTTTGCTTACAAAGAAGATTAGTTCAAGTAGGATTTTCCAAAATTAATATTAAGGATACAAAGAAATAATAAAAATAAAAACCAACTTTTGGTGATGATCCTTTTAATAGGCATATTTACATGTTTTTTATTCCAATTCATCATTTTTATCAATGTTATTCATTATTATTTATGGGGAATGACTTTCATTAGCCCCTAATGTGGTCCTAACTAATTTTATAAATATAAGGTACATGCAAAGTTATAAAAATTCTGAAATAAGTGAATAAACTTGATGTACAAATTTCTCTTCAAAAATTTAGCTATTTTCATTCTTTTCATTTTTCTCTATTTTATCATTTCTATAATTCTATAATCATCAATTCCACCAATAATTTCTCATTCACATTTAATAAATTTTTATTACATTTTCTCACTTCAACAAGTACTTCAATCATTATCTAAATCAATATTTGATTCATCACTTTGAAGATTAAAGTACATCATTACAAATCTTTTGATACTTTAGAATTTCACAAATAAGAAGACCAAGTATACCACCTCACTTTTTAATTTCCTTTGAGTTATTATTAGTTTCTTTAATTTGATCTTATTATGCTTTTTCTTTGTTTATGATTATGTAAATGTCCATGACAGATGGGTGGTATGTTGTACTTTGATATAGTGTATGTGTTTATGCTTTAGTGTGGGAAGTTTATGCTTCATATTGAGACTATGTGGCTAGATCCTTGGAATAGTATGACCATGTAATATTTATTCATTATATTATTCATGATTATGAGATATTATACCTATGCACTCACTTAGTTGAATGAGTGACATGTACCATAGATGTGACTATAGCTTGGAAGTATTACTTTGACAAATACTTAGTGTGTGTGCTTGCATGTCAGGTGATTATGCTTTGCTATAGGCTTTGGTATTATTTACATATATATTAACATTAACTTTTATTATTGATTAGTTTAACAAGTAGATAGTATGCTTGGTTATATTGTATATTTTATTGTTAGTTTAGCCTAGCTTTGATATTGTATTAGTTAGTCTAACTTATGTTGATTTATATAGTAGATAATAGATTTAATGTTTTTTTATATTTAATTATTATAACTTAGTTTGGGTACCTTTCTATATCTTGATTATGTGCATGTTATGATAGTTAGTAATTAGTATTATTATCATGCCTTTCATATTTTACATATTATTTGGAAACTACTGACCCTCCCTAAAATTAAGTACTTCCTCTAGTGTCTCATCCACCAAGGTCTACCAATTGGCATACATCTCAAGATTCACAGTCCCAACTGCCCTCTTTGAGGTGGAAAAGACAATTTTATTCATGTGTTTTTGCATTGTGCCTTCGCATAGCATGTGTGGACATGGGTTTCCACAGTAATTCCATCATGCAAGCTATCTCCAAATGCTATTATATTCAGATTTTTAGCCACCACCTCTGATAATTTTAAATGTCTGTTGAAAGTAATTAGACCTATTATTTTATATTATATCTAGAAGCATAGATGTAATGTTATCTTTCAAAGGATTGATTATTCTAATACTTGTCATCTGACAATGATGGAGAAATTGCAAATCTTCCACCTCATTCATTTCCAACTCCAATCTCAAGCATCAAAGTTCAAAATAGATATTCATCAGGTGATCCTTCTTTTGCAACCTTGGGGAAGACCCACACATTCCAGCAACACTCTTTCATAGAAATCTCTACATCATTGCTTCCCTTCTCAAATTTCAATGGAGTCACTAGATGGGAGTCTCTCTATCTTTTATTGAGTGCTCTCTACCTCATCTCTATATATGTCACACTATTTTGTAGTAGGCGAGTTGGTCTTTGCATATGGTAGTTCCCCAAATTGGGTTTTCCCTTTTCATGAACAATTATTTATGAAGATGTTTCCTAGAGTCTCATCCCCAATTTTTTTCAGTTTCCATTTAATTCTCCCTATGACTTATTGTGGTCTATGTACTTGATACCGTTTTAATATTAATAAAACTTCTTTTCAGGTCCAACATTCCCCCTCTGTCCATCCCCCACCCCCCGCCCCATGTATTTTACATATTAGTAGAACATGTTAGGAATATTTAGCATTAGAATATGTGTGGATTTATTTGGATTCTATTTTTATGCTACGTTAGTATTTTTATGTGTATCTCTTAGTTAGCAGCTTACATGGTTAGTTAGCATATCATGGTAAGAACATTTCATTCATTTGTTTATTTGATGCCTTTGGTAGGTGGTGGTGGAGTTGATAATTATTATTTGCAATTTATTAGTTTGCTATTTTTGTTATCAACTACTCCTATTAGTGCTTGTTTGTATTTATTAACTAACATTTATGTGTAATTACCCATGTCTATTACTATCTAGGTACTTGATAACTTCAACCAAAAACCATAAGGAAATATCTTTGTTAGTTGTTTATCCTACTTAGTTTTAGGATTGATTCCCTTGGTGTTATATGATTTTTAGCTGATTATGATAATTTATATTTGAGTATGATATTGAAGAGGTAGTTGATGGTTTTTTTTGGAACAACCTATTGTAAAAAAGTTCACCTAAATTGGAAAGTCATTTCCTTTTATGTTATTTCTACGGCTTTCTACTTAGTGATTAAGCATGTGATGTATATTGAATTTTTTGTTTATNTTGTTTATTATTAATGTTTTTTTGGTCCCCCCCACCCTTCATGGATACATGTATTTTCAACTATCTTCCCTTTGTGATGAGTTGTGGATTCACCATGTCAACTAGGCCTCGTCAACTAGACCCCATTGACATAAGTTCTATTCTTGCCTATAAATACGTGTCAACCCACCATGTTTAGGGGCATCTTTTCATAGTTGTAATGAAGCTTTTACAATTATTAAATTTGAAAGTTAAAATATTTTCCTAAATCCCTACAATAGGTGTCATTGAGTGTACAAATCTTTATTCGAGCATTATTGTACCTAAGCACGATAGTGTGTGAAGCAATAAAGACCAACTTCTTGATAAACCTTGCAGCATTCTGGATAGCTTAAATTTTTTATTCATGCATTTAATGTTTTCCATTATTTATTCAATGTTCCTTAGTAATTAATCTAATTAAGTAATTAAGTGAGATAAGGTAAATAGTGATTAAGTAAATACATAAGTACGATTACTTTGAGCATGCATATGACATTTGGTAATCCCAGTAGTGGTTACTATTTGGTAACCTAGCAATGTTATATGTGTTCAAGATGTGTATAGTAAGTGGGACAAAATACTTATGTTAGGACTAGTTAAACAATAGTTAGTGAATTAGATTAAAGTAGACATTAAATTACTTTATTCTTTATCCTATTTATTTCAAGTACCAAAATCATAAAATATAAAATGATAAAAATCATGTGCCTCAATTACACTTAAACCATACCCTTAAGCTTCACAAGTGTATTTGGGAAGACAATGAATGTTCTCAACACCCAGTTTACTTCCTAGAGAACTAGTACACCAAAAACTATAGAGTTCATGAATTTAACTAGATCATGTGTCAATGCTTCATTATTCATATGGTTGAGCATAGGGGCACCTTTCACCACTCATCATTGGTGTTGTTGCCAAGGACTCTTTTAGCTTGAAATGTGTGCTAACGAGGATTAGTGAACATCATTAACATCGTTGGATGAACCCTAAGGTCAACATCACTCTAACATGTAATATAATTACATAAGCACACTTATATTCTATTTGTTTTGCAAAATGTCTTCTTCTCATAGGTGTGATAATGCCAAACCCCCACCCTCTCAAGAGTGCAAGGTGGTATATACTCATCTAGATGAGTATGTGCCTGATTTCACCTTCATCCTACACCAGGATGAACAACTGTGATGTCATGATATGGAAGGCAACATTGTAATGCCTCCCAATTAATTTAAGCCCATGATGCTACTTCAAACTCTTGAGAAGTTACGCATCCAAGACCTTCAAGAGGAGTACGTTGTGCATGATTATGACTACCAAGACTACCATCCCACTGAAACACAATACCTGAGGGATCGACACTAGGAGAAGCATCATGAGTTTATGAAGGAAAAATGGTTCACCAATCTCTTGTTCCTACTTAACCAAGATGATAATGAGGATCCTTCCTTTGGGGGCTCTTAACATGAAAATTCTCCACCCCTCATTACTAGTGATGAGAGTGTGGCCCTAAATCTATGGTCCACTATCAACAATGTAGATTCAAGTAAAGATGGTAATCAAGGCAGGGACTCCAACAAGCATAGAGATGATAAGAAACCTAACGAATCTAGTTGTGACAACCAAAGGGGAGTTGATAGATACCATGATGGTGGAAATCCTTCTCCCTCTTTTCCCTCTTCATCTGCATCTTCTTCTCCTTCCTCTTCTAGTTCTAAAAAATTTTGCAAAAGGAACAATAGCCATGGAGGTGAACAGCTAGACAATAATAGTGATCATAAAGTCGACAATAAACAAGGGATCACAAGGGACATCATTGGCAACAATGAAATAATGATGATGATGAGCCTTTACTAGCAACCCAAAGTATGTTAAATATTGTAGAGGATGTAAAACTTCCTACCAGGCATGTCAGAGATATTCGAATCAAGTGCCTAGACATGAACAATATCCCAAGATTTGAGGGGGGATATAACTTTGATCCTTAAAACCATCTACAAGCCTTTCACGATGCATGCGACTTACAAAACATAGAAAATGACTAGCATAAATTGAAGTTATTTCTTAGGACACTCATCAAAGAGGTAGAAAGTTGGTATCAGTCCTTGCAACTAGAATCCATTCGCAAATGGAGTACTATGCTAGAACTATTTAATGAAAAATACCAAATGTACTCTAGAGTGTCTAATCTAAGAAGGAAAATCCAAGGCTAGAAACAACGAACACATGAACCCTTGGATGTTGCCATGAGCAAATATTATTCTCTCTTACATAGATGCCCTAGCCATGGTTATTCTCAAAGGGAAAAACTGTGCTACATCATAGATGGGCTTAGAGTAGAAACCAAAAGAACTCTTGGGGTTTATGCCTAAGGGAGACTGTTCAAACTAAGAGCTCATCATATTCAAAGCCTAATTGAGCAGGTACCAAAAGAAGAAGAAGATTTTCAAAAGAGGGAAAATGTAGAAGAATATAATAGGAATCCTTCCATCAAGAAAAGGAAGGTTTTATTTTGTGACAAGGAGGAGTCATCACAGTATGAGGTGGTAAACAAGAAATCCTTGCCCATCCAAAAATTAGTTACTAATGTTTTAGAAAAGGTTGATAAACTATGAGACTCTTTGGATGAACAATTCCAAACTACTATGAAGATTACTAAAGAATCCAAAGAGTAGAAGAGTGATCGTGAATACAGGAGGTGGAAAGAAGCTTAATTTTCCTACCAAAGAGGTCAGGACAAAGATATTACAGTAGAAGAAGTTGTGGAGATAGACTCCAATGATAATGTTGGATGTGACATTTGTCAATATCACCATCCTAAGGGATGTTGCCCTATGGTGTCATAGTTACAAGAGTTAGAGTGTACGCATTGAATCCTCGAGTAGCATGGAGGCAAGCACCAAGATGATTGCCTTATCCACAAGGCAATTCAAGGTAGTTCCACCAACAACAACAAGCTTACTATCTAAATGGATCTCCACCACAACTGTATGAGTAATACCAGCAATAGCACCAACCACGGTCATTGGGAATACCACCATCAAGAGAGCAGTACCCTTATAGGTAACCAAATCTATATGGGTACTATGTTCAGGAACCTATTTCTCCATGTGGCTTTGCCAACCATGCCTCATTCCAACATCACTATTATCCTCTATAGTACCATCAAACTCATTCACCATCAACTTGAGGGGAACCCCCATATCCTTACCATCCTTTGCATCTATCTACACACATCCCTTCACCCTCAACTCAGTTACCTCCTACTCCATCTATGTAAGGTAAAATTCTCCCATAGCTGTAGCAACAAAATGTTATAAGGGCTATAAATTTACAAGTAACCTTCTAGCTAAGTAGTTTAAATACCAAGAAACAACCATTTTTCCAACCCAATAGTCCTCCAAAACCCTTATAACCTAATGTGGTTGATCACCCTATATCTTCAGCACCCTCAACCTCTACACCAAACACATTCAAGGGCCCTTCCAACCAAAAGCCGCCTCAGATCTGCACTATGATGTTAACTTATGTTGTCTCTAATTGGATCAAGGCTAGCAACCTTCCCATGAAGACATATGACCTAGGAAGTCCTCTTATTTACATACAAATCACTGGACATGAGCCATGCAAGGATCTTCTTGATTCTGGTTCTGGTGTCAATCTCATCTCCCATGACATGTACAAGGCCTAGAAGCTACCACCTCTTAAGAAGAGAAATATCCATTTGGAATTGGCAGACTAGTCAATCACTATCCCTTTGGGCTTAGTGAAGGACATTTTGACTACAATTTGTGGGTTTTCCTATCTTGTCAATTTTCTAGTAATCAAGGTAGAAAACTATAAAGGAGACTTTCCCATCATTATGGGACATGCATGATTAAGCACTATTGATGCCTGAATGGGCATCAAGGACCTCTCCTTGGAAAATTTCAAGGAAAATGAATTTGGACAACTTGAGAAGAAGTGAGTTCCATGCATCATGTACAGTGATAATGGGTGTAGTTATGTGTAGAAAATCTAGTCTATTAAAACTACATTCATTAAAGCATGCAACCAATGTGCACATAAAACTGATATCCAAAGGTTCCTGTATGCAATAGCTAAAAAATAGGAGGGAACCCAGTGGCTATCAACTAACTCTAACAGTAGCACACTATGCATTTAACCTACTAAGAGCTTAACATGTGCTTATGTCAAGGGCATGGATGAAGTAAGTTCATCACCAACTCTCTAATGATGAAGTTGATGATACCTATTGGGAAGAGCTGGAAATCCTTGATAATTTCAAGCTAGAGCCCCTAGAGTTTAAAACTCTACCAATTGGCATGAAGTATGCATTTTTAAAAAATGGCAAGTTCATTATAATCAATGTAAATCTTGCTCCTGAATAAAAAGACAAGTTCTTGGAGGTGGTTAAAAAATGGCCAATAGCCTTTGCTTGGTCATATCCTAAACTAACTGTAATTCACCCATGGATATGCCAACATTGTATCTATAATGACCCAGCCATGAAGCTAAGAAGGCAGCCACAAAGGTGCTTAAACCCTAAGTTGATGTAGACTGTCAAAGAGGAAATAGAATAAATCCTCAAGCCAAGGTTCATCCATCCCATCATAGATAGTAAGTGGGTTAGCCCACTCATAATTATGCCAAACAAAGGTGGCAAGTGGCAAGCCTGCATCAACTTTATGTTGTTGAATATCACATCATTTAAAGATCATTTTCCATTACCATTTTTGGACCAAGTGTTGGACACTATATCTGGGAATAGCTTCTTGGATGATGATGAGTGGAGAGGTACCCCTACACTCAACCATACGAAATGAGCATCACACGTGTGATCTAGTCGAACTCCGCAGATGGACTAGATGTGACACCTAGATAGTTAGCCTTAAGTCATAGTTCGTTGTCTTCCCACCTGGACTAGTATTGCATATGTCACGTATGGTTTAGTCCAGATGATGTTTATGATGTGTTTCCTAATCTATGCTACTCCTGAAGGCAGTGGAAAGTAATATTAANATAGGTCCTAGGTACACCATTGGGATTACCAAGCGCAGATCCCAAATACGCCACTGGGTTACCAAGCGTAGATCCTAGATACGCCACTGGGCTACCAAGTAGTCACACTTAAATGCTCGTAATCAAGTCGTACTCGTTCCGCGTTCTAGGAGTTTAAGGGTGAGACAGAGAAAATAGTAAATAACATTAAATAAATAGCAAATAAATAAATGACAAAGTGAATGCTGCAATGATGAAGTAATCTCGATCTTTATTACCGATCATGTGCATGTCCAAGTACGACACACTCGAATAAAGACACCGTACAATTACATTCACCACACTGCAGGCAGACATGGGAAAAAATCTAACTCTGGAGGGATCAAACTGCCAGAGCTTTGCTACTCTAAAACTGGGATTCCAAACAAGGAAGTGTCGTGTCTTCTTTATAGATATGGCAGCGGACTGCGATATCACGTACGCGATATCGTAGGGAAGACGCGATATCGCGGGGGATGCGTTATCGCAGTAGATGTGATATCGTGGCCTATGCGGATCGCGTCTCATCAGATGATTATAGTGGCTATAACCAAATCTAGATTGTGCTAGAAGATCAGGCCAAAACAACATTCATGAGTCCCTATAGAACTTTTGCATATTGCAAGATGTTGTTTAGTTTGTGTAATGCCTCTGCAATATTTCAACACCTAGTCCTAAGTATTTTTCAATAGCAAATTGGTAATGGGGTAGAAGTCTTTATGGATGACTTCTCTACCTATGGGGCTACATTTGAGTAAGCCCTAAATCACCTTGAGCAAGTACTAAAAAGATGTATTGAAACAAACCTTGGGCTCAATTCGTAGAAAAGCTATTTAATGATCCAGGATGGCATAGTACTAGGGCACAGAATTACTCAAGTAGGGATTGATGTAGACCCAAAAAAGATAAGGTTCATCTAAGGAATCAAACGCCAACCAAAGATAGTCAAACACATTTGATCATTCCTTGGACACATTGGCTACTACCGATGAATTATAGAGAATTTCTCTAAGATCGCAAAGTTGTTGGTTAAGCTTACAAAGAAAGATGATCCATTCATTTGGACCAAGGAGTGTGAACATGCATTCCAATAATTAAAGAAAAAACTCATAGAACCTCTTATTATACAAGCACCAAACTAGTCTAGACCATTTCATAAAATGACAGATGCATCTAATTATGCCTTGGGAGCCATGCTTACACAGTTGGATGATAAGAAATGTCCATATTACATCCACTATGTGAGCTAAAGCATTCTGGGTACATAGTTGAATTACACCACAAATAAGAAGGAATTAATGGTAGTGTTGTATGCTCTCAAAAAGTTTAGGCATTATGTGCTTGGTTATAAAGTATTTATGCACATAGATCATAATGCCATCCACTTCCTAATTGATGAGCCGCAATATCACCGAAACATCTATAAATAAGAGGTAGCTTTCCCTTGTTTCTACATCTAGATTTAGACCCTTAGCCAAACTATAGCAGTTTTACCATTCTAGAGTTAGAATAATTTCCATGTGCCCACAGTAGGAGTCTTAATGTGAACGGATCTCTACTCGAGCAAATTGTACCTGAGCACACATTTGTGTACAGCAATAAAGACAAACCTTCTAATAAACCTTGCAGCATATGGACTAAGCTAAATACGAATTAATTATTGTTAAATGTTTAAATGATTTCCTAGATGATTAATCTCTCTCAACCCTTGACTCTCCTAGTAACGCGGAATGAGTATGAATTAATCACAAACATTTAAGTGTGACTACTTGGTAACCCAGTAGCGTACTTAGGCTATGCGCGTGGTAACCCCAGTGGTAGTTGTGCACAAAGTTCAGGATGTGTATGGATGATTAAGAAACGGATGCTCATCGCACTTAGGCTAGCATAGACTCTCTCTCACCCTCTATCGCTTAGCTTAGTTAATATTATCTTCCATTCTCTTCAGAAGTAGCATTAGTATAGGAACACATCATACACTCCACTCTAGACTAAACCATACATGAAAAAGCTAATACTAGTCCAGGTGGGAAGACAGTGAACTGTGACCCAAGGATAACTATCTAGATGCCCCAACTAGCCCGTCTGCGAAGTTTGACTAGATCGTGCGTGAAATGCTCATATTCATATGGTTGAGTGTAGGGGTACCTCGCCACTCATCACTAATGAATAAGCCAATGGTGAGTTCCTATATCATATGGTGGCTCGTGATCTTGCAAGATTTTGATCTCACAATAGTAGATCAAAAAGGGACTGAGAATGTGGTCGCTAACCATCTCTCTCAATTAAGATGGGATAACAAAGAGGAGGAGAGCCTGCTCTTTGATCAATTTCTAGATGAACTCCTCTTTACAGAAGCAATAAATAACTAAGTTCCCATCGAATAAAAATGATATGATGGCATCCTCACTTAACTTCCTTCTTAGGGGAGACCACAAGATTTGGACTCTAGGAAGAAACAACAATTTCTTCATCAAGCTAAGTACTTCATGGAAATCAATGGACTCCTTTACAAGGTGTGTACCAATGGCCTGATTTGCTGGTGTGTCCCTAATGTAGACCAATTGCACATTCTCTAGGATGCTCATGAAAGCCCTTGCAAAGGCCACTATGTAGAGAGATGCATAGCCATAAAAACCCTAATGGCAGGATACTATTGGCCTATAATCTTTAGGGATGCCCACCAGTTTGTCCAATCCTATGAATGTTGTTAGTGAGATGGAGGATCCTCAATAGTGAATTCAATCACTAGAGCCCTTTGATATATAGGGCATAGATTTCATGGGTCTTGGTGTCCAATGGAAAGGCATACATCATTGTAGCAATCAACTACTGCACCAAATGGGCAAAAGTAGTAGCTATCATCAACTATACATCATCCATTGTTGCTTGATTTGTATAACAACATATTGTAAATAGGTTTGGTGTGCCGCATGCACTAATTTCTGACCATGAAACCCATTTTATAGGTGCCACCTTTCAAAATTTGATGCAATTCTTGGAGGTGGAACATAAATTAACACCCTATCACCCCTAAGCCAACGATCAAGCAAAAGTCACTAATAGGAAGATCATAAAGATCCTAATAAGGAATGTAAGCAAATATAGTAGAGACTAGAGCACAAAACTCAATGATTCCCTCTAAGCCTACTGCTCAACATGGAAACTCCCCATAGGCTATTCTCCCTATGAGTTGATGTATGGAAAAATTCCAACACTTCTAGTCCAATCTAAACTCTATAGACTTTCAACAGCCTATGACTTGGACCTTGAACTAGGCTTGGCACAAAGAGAAAGATTGATCAACCTAAATGTACTAGATGAAAATCAATTAGTCACCCTATCTTTCAATGAAGTGCACAAGGTGTACAACAAAAAGCATCATGACTTTAGAATATGGAAAGTAAAATTTCAACCTGGAGATAAGGTTCTCTACTAGAACCCCAAGCACGTACCCCTAAAAAAAGTTCCAAACATTGTGGGGGGGATCTCATATAATTGACAAAACCTTTCCCTCTAGGATCATGTTAATCTACAAACCTAAGAGCCCAAAAAAGAAGCAATTGATCAACATCTAAAAAGTGAAACCCTTCCTTAAGCTAAAGCAAGCCAATGCAAGTAGTACCTCATGGGATGGACAACCATTATCTATATTCTGCATCTCCTCCTTTCAACTCAATCATGGGGGAGATGCCCATCTATGCTAATCATGCACATGGCTCCTCAATTTTTCACTTTTTGTTTTACACTTTGTTGATTCTTACCCCTTTTTGGTTTTTCACTCTATTGATTTTCTCAATTTTTTTTTTAAAACATCATTAGTATGTTTTATCTTTCTTGAATATTTTATACTTTCTTATATATTTTACTTACTTTATTTTTGGTGTGACTTTTCATTATTTTTGCTAATAAAAGTGCTTTATTACCATAGGACACAGTGCCAATGTTACTATTTACTAATGGTGGTTTGTGCCTAATGTTTTGATTACTAATGTCTAGTTTCTATTTTTGAATTCTAATGTCTAATGACTAGGACATGGTTTATTTTTCATGGAATAGGAAATGAGTCCACATCATCCACACATCCACAAACTCTATGGTTTTCCTCTTTTTTGAAGTTTAAGGTCTTGTTCATTAAATAAACTTTTAATAAATTTATGACCTTGGTAGTTCTAAAATTGGGAAGAATTCAATGGTTTGCATAAGGTATGACTTCAAGGGAACTTAATACTCTTTATACTTTTCTACTTGCTCGAGTGCATGAGTGTTTTTATAGACTTCTTACCATTTCGTGTCAACCAATAACAAGAAGTTAAATAAAGTCTTTGCATGGTGTGATTCCGATCTTAATTAAAAAAAAACCATAATGGGAATTCAAAACACATCCCTTAGACAAATAAATGGGCCAAAAGCACTAGTTATGGGACTAGAAAGACATGTTAGTCATGCTTGAAGGTCCCCTCTAACTAAGGCCCTCTCTCACTTCCTACTTATCTTTTCTTTACTTTATGGAATGATGCTTATTTTGTAATAGTACTCTTGTGTCTTGAGGGGGTGGATTAGTCTTGGAGTGGTGATACAAAGTCACTAAAAGTGGTTGGTTTTGATTTGGACTACGTATGGATCTTCTAAAGTCATTTTAAACAAAAACTCCACAAGGAACTTCTTGTGACCTCGATTTGAGACTCCATTTCATCCTCTCAATTATCCACTTATGTTCTCCATCCCTCACCTCACTACTAGTTTCTATGTTATGCTCGATGTCTTAGTTTGATGTGTTAGAATTCTTGGATAGATTCTTCTAGGTTGGTCCTTAACTTTTCATAACCATTAATCAACTATGGGGCCCACGGACTCCTTAGTTGAGGTTATGAAAAGGAAAAAAGGGCATGTGCCTACTATGGGGAGGACCCACTTACATATCTCTTATTTTGGATAGTTAAGCTCTTTACCTTAGACATTACTACAATCATATTGTTTGTATGCCCCATTGTGCATCCAACTCTGTGCTCCTTAAAATTCTATAAAACTTCATTCTTAAATCATTTTCTCAAATTTTTTGAATTTTCTAAACTCCAACATCATCTTCTACTCTTTTCATCATGTTTGTGGCTTTTTGGGCTTCCATTTGACTCCCATTTCACTCAAAAACTCCTTGTATTTTCAAAGTTTTCCCAAAGTCAATGGTGGTCAACAACTATGTTGACTAGGCCTAGTTGATGCAGTCAACCCCATCGACAAGGCCTCATTGACTAGGGCCCATCAACACAACACAAAAACTCTATAAATACTACCAAACACTTTGAAATTTTTATCATTTGCTTCACAACAAGAGAAGAGTTTTTGCCATTTTTTAGAGCCCAAAGCATTCTAGAGCCCATAACTTTGTGACCGTTTTTCCAAATCACTCCGTTCTTTGATCCTACAACTACTAGAGGTAAGCTCTTAAGTCATGGGGATTACAAACATTAAGGTTTCTGAAAAGAATCTTTTTAAAAAAATTTCTGACTTCCCTAAAGGGTTAATAAATACAACAATATTAAACCATTAATTTTTGAGAGTTTAACCCTTTCAACAACCTTCGATATGACTATAATCATTTACTAACATCAAAATACAAATAAAATAATGATTAAAATTAATCAAACTAGCCATAAGTACAACTTAGCGAGGTGTAACTTTCCTAATGAGATAAGGTATCCCAATTGTTTCACGTTATACAATAATTACTAACCCATGGTCATGTTGGGATTATAGATGGCACCAAGACTAAAATGACTGCAGGAGGGAGGACCATCTTAAGAAAGGGAGAAACAGCCCAAATCTAGAAGGGGCCAACAAGAACAAGTGTAGGAACAAATATAGGAAACCCATGCAATGGGCCCTCTTTGAGAGGAGCCTAAAGTGGAATCTGTTCGATAGATTCTTGAGGAAGAGGCTACAATAGAATAATCATAGTGAGAAGAGGCACCAGGGCTCATACCAAGACTTGAGTTCACACTAACAATTGCTTTCCTTGACACAATCAGGCCTCGTGATGTCCAACACTTAGTTCTCTATGAACTAAACTTTAGGCCATTCTTAGAGCATGCTCCAATGGAGATAAAGACATAGTTGCAAACCTCTCCCATGTGGCCAATCATCACTTCCAATGGGGAGTGGCACATGGGATAGACATACCTCTTCTAGAACAATAGAATGGAAGGTTCAACTGTGAAGATCAAGGACATTTAGGTGTCCTACTCAGCTAAAGCTAGTTTGTAGGCTCTTGGGTTGCCTAATTCTAGGACACAACTTGTAGAACTTTCTATGCAAGCTAATCCAAAGGCAAAAAAGGAGTGGACCCAATGGTGTTACCGGATTGACCACAAGGAGTTTGACATACTTACACCGACGAAGAGTGTATACTTCAAGATAGCGACTTATCACCTCAATCTGATGGTGAGGCCTAGTAAGGTGCCTTCCTTGTCCACCTAGGAATGTGTCACTCTAAGTTGGAAATTTTTAGCAAACCTTCCACAATTAATCTATCTAGAGATAGAAAAGCATTTTAAAGAGAATGAATGTGAAAGGAAAACCTTTCCCTTCCCATGTCTTATCAAAAAACTTTGCAAAATGTTAGGGATAGTCTACTATGAAAACAACACAATCAGGCATACTCCCATTGCCTCTTGATCCGAAATGATGAAGGACAAGACACCTGTTGTGTTTAAAGAAGAGGAGTAGCAACCACCACCTCCACCACATACTCAAGAAACAATGTCGAAAGCCTATGTTGCCATTAAGTGCTTACATAAAATCCAAGAGAAACTCTTGCAACAACAAGAGTAGCAAGTGGAAATGAGTGGTGGAGATCCATCTATGTATCGACCTGCTATGACTTACCTTAATGAAGTGGCTCAAATAATTAGTCAGATGGAGAAAGGCATATCAATATTTTTAGCCCAATGAATGCAGCTACCCATGAGTTCAAATCCCAGTGCCTGAGAGGTGATGGTGTCTCTCTTTCAATACCATTTATTCCTAGAAATCTCTAGGAATGCTACCTCCTTTTTGATGCACTTGGAGGAGGGTGAGGGGGCAACTATACTAGTGATGCAGCACCAAGGATAAGAGATAGCTACAGAAGAGATTACTAATAGAATCACTAAGGCACTTAATGCACCTATGATGTCTATATCAAACATATCTGCACTTAGAGGTGTGCATACATTTGCAAGAACTTTTAGTGGAAGATTGAGTGCAGCCTAACATGAAGAGTTGTTAGACCAACTAGTGGGAACTAAGCAACCAATTTTGGACATCTTTGATTTTTCAAATAACATTACTATAACCCAATCAGAGCTGCTCAAAGCAAAGGGCAAATGTATCATCCAGGAAGAGCAACTTGAAATGACTCAAGCTCAAAACCAATGCTTGATTACAGAGGTTGTTGAATTGCATACTCATTTTGCTAATCCTATTCCTCGACCCTGCATTAGCAAAAGATGAAGCCTTTCAACAACTTCAAGAGTAATTAAAACAAGTTGAGAAAGGAATGGTGATGGTTATCTTTAACCAATCTGTAGTTGAAGCAAAGACCTATTCAGTTCAAAAGGAATTGGTTCAAATGTACCAAGTAAATGAAACGTTGACTACAAAAAACCATTACCTATGAAATGTTGATGTACAAAAACAACATATGCAAGAATTCATCCATCAACAGTAGGAGCAGCTAGCCAAAGTAAACATGGAATTGAGGAGATTGGCAGTAGAGAATCATAGTCTCTATATGGAGGAAGCATATGCCTTATGCTAGAAATATATCATTGAAATTTTCACTAGGGAAAATGAGGCTCTCAAATTTGAGGGATTCAAGAATTACTATAGTGACCAAGTTGGCCTACAGAAGGAGGTGAATGAGAAACATATCCAAGTGGCTAAGGTGAAAATAAAAGAGGCCCTCCAACGACTCCAACAAGGAAGAGAATTGTGGCAACCTATCATTGATGAGATAGATGCCTACAACAATGCGAAGATCTGCATGAAGAAGTTAAAAGTTGAAGAAATGATAGAATATACGGAACTATTCAATCTTCGATACACAAATTTGGGAATGATGACTATCAGACAACTATGGTCAAAACTTAAGAAGTAGGTGGCCAGCTCATAGTTACTATATGAGGCTGAGTTCAAGCACCACAAGGACACCAAGCAAAAGCTTGTGATGGCAAACATTGAACTTGAAGTTCTCAAGGTAAGATTCACCTATCAACAATCAACTACTAAGAACTTGGCTAGGCGAATGAATGATTACTAGAAGCTGCAATGTAATCAGGACATTCGACGTCAAGAGTAAACAATTTGTTGTCTCGTTCATCAATGCTAAGGAGCTATTCCATGCACAATATCAAGAGTAAGAAGGCCAAAATGAAAACATTGTTGGATGTTTTCCATCTTCTGCCAGAAGTTGCAGTAGCAGCTGGACAGCTGCAATAGCCTCAACCATTGCATGTGCCTAAAGTTGGAGAAGGTCTATTGGAGCCTCAAGAGCCTCCACTGCTTAGGACTATGTGATCTTTTCAATTGTCTTCACATCATCAGAGGACATGTTGTCCAATTTTTGTTTGGTGTTTAATTTGTGTTGTGAACACCACAATTTGTAATGTTATTGATCCGTACACTCGAGCACTTAGTTTTGTCATGTTAGTTTTGTTGTGTAATGTGCTAGTCAATAATTCCATACCTTCCCAATTTTGTAAAGAACTCAAGAACGAGTTTTCATTTAGTCATGGAGGTATGATGAGTCGTGAATTGGCCATGTTGACGAGGCCTCATCAATTAGGCCTCGTTGACTAGGTCGCATTGACTAGGCCCCATCGACACATTGTTCGATGTGTTAACGTGCCCCTGTCGACATAGGGTCTATTCTTACCTACAAATACATGCTAACCTACCATGTGTAGGGGTATCTTGGCATAGTTGTAGCAAAGCTCTTGTAGTTTTTACATTCGAAAGTTAGAATATTTTCCTAAATACCCATAGTAGGAGTTAGTGAGTGTATGGATCTTTATTCGAGCACTGTTGTACTTGAGCACAACAGTGTGTGTAGTAATAAAGATGAACTTCTTGATAAACCTTGCAGCATTATGGATACCTTAAATGTTTTATTTATCCATTTAATGTTTTCAATTATTTATTCAATGTTCCTTAGTAATTAAGCAAATTAAGTAATTAAGCAAATTAAGTAATTAAGCAAGATAAGCTAAATAGTGATTAAGTCAAGCATGCGTATGATGTTTGGTAATCCCAGCAACACTTAATGCTTGGTAACTCGGCAACATTATATATGTTCAAGATGTGTATGGAAAGTGGGACCAAATACTTATGTTAGGACTAGTTAAACAATAGTTAGCTAATTAGATTAAAGTAAACATTAAATTACTTTATTCTTTATCCTATTTATTTCAAGTACCAAAACCATAAAATATAAAATGATAAAAATCATGTGCCTCAATTATACTTAAACCATACCCTTGAACTTCACAAGTGTACTTAGGAAGACAACGAACGTTCTCAACACTCAGTTTACTTCCTAGAGAACTAGTGCACCAGAAAACTATACAGTTTGCAAAATTCGATCAAATCATGCATGAACGCTTCATGATTCGTATGGTTGGGCGTAAGGGTACCTTTCATCGCTCATCACCCTGGGTTGTAAACATATTAAAACTTAGGTGTTTAACTATTTCATAGTATCCTTAGTTGAATATGTGCAACACCCAACTTTGTTTAATCTCTTGGCACCCCTTAGCTCCATCTCTATGGATCTCCTAATGTTGAAGTCTTTGTTTCTTTTATCTTTGCAATATCTCCCACATGGAAATGGCCTTGTAAAGATAGTTTTATTTAATTTTACTTTCCTTACCACCTTTATGGCTATGTTTTGGTTTATCTTAGGGCAATTTTAATTGTTATAACTACTTATTTGTATCACTAAGAATATATTAGAAGCCTATAGGAGATTGTAAATTTGAATTATAATTAGGGTTACATTGTTTTGCTAGGTGCTACTGAAGAATCGTGTTGGTTGCGCAACTTTGAAAGCTGATATAGTCAACTGTCCATTTTGACAATCTCAAGTTCCACTATAAATTGGAATAAATCCTTTATTTATAGCTTTTCGGGCAGTTACAACCATGTGACCAACTATAACTAGAAGCGGCTCCAGGATCAAGACATCGTTAAGATTCTAAGGATCCCTTTCCATTTTAGAGGTTCAACCTCTACTCTCTAGGAGCAGGTTATTTTTTAGATTCAAAAGAAACTTGATAAATGGAAGACTAAACCCCTCACACTTGCGGGTAAATACCTTCTTTGTAAGTCCATATGTGCATCAACCCATGTGTATTACTCTTCGTGTTAGGCCCCCTCCCAAGTTGCCTACCAGAAGCTTGAACGATTATTTCGCGACTTTATGTGGTCCTCCAAAGATTCTCAGAAAGCATTTCATCAAGTTGCTTGGAATATTGTTACTCTCCCCAAGAATAAAGGTGGCTTAGGTCTTTTGAATTCCTATAAGCAGGGAATTACCCTGGTTGCTAAGTGGTTGGTTCAGCATTTAGATGCCTCAGACATCATTGGGACCTTCCTCCAATTAAGGCTTCATCAAGCATTTCCTAAAAACAAGCCCTTCTAGAAAGGCATCCATTTTGTCAATTGGATCTTTGCCCCCCTCACTATCATTTTTCTAGGATCTCATGTTTTCAAAAGCATCTGGAGGGCCTCGCAAATTCTACACAGTTACATAAACTGGACTAACATCAAGATCAACCCTACTATCCTCTCTAGATTGTGTCCATGGTGGTTACCTCTATCGCCCACTCCCCTTGCCATCACAAAGGCTAAGGTGGCTAGCTCGTGGTTTCGAAAAGGTGTCATCTCCTTGAATTGTCTTAGGCTGGCTAGTCGCTGGATTTTGAGGGTCGAGTTTAGCAATTTGTATG
Organism: Gnetum montanum; assembly: GCA_015680685.1. Classification (NCBI taxonomy): domain Eukaryota; kingdom Viridiplantae; phylum Streptophyta; class Gnetopsida; order Gnetales; family Gnetaceae; genus Gnetum; species Gnetum montanum. The sequence goes on along the minus strand of MNCI01008094.1, from coordinate 157,138 downwards.
GGGAGTCGGTTGCAATGAACCATTGCCTAGTCCAAATCTACTCCTTTCTCCACGGTCATTGGCACATTGATGTTACAGTGCAAAGCCCTTTTCAAGGCCTTCAATGGCTTAATGGGGTTAAACTCTTGCCCTACTGGCCATCTATCCCCTTTCATCTTATGCATGATGCATCCGAGGTCATTCAACACTGCAATAAGCATTGGCACAAACATGAGTCAGTATCATTTTGGATCCCTCTCTTTCAAAATATTTGGAACCTTCCAACCCTCCCCAAAATTAAACAGTTCCTCTAGTGTCTCCTCCACCATGGTCTACCTATTGGTAAACAGTTAGAATATCTTGGAATTCCCAATCCCAATTGCCCTTTCTGTGGTGGACAATATGACTTTGTCCATGTGTTTTGGCATTGTCCCTTTCTGTAACACATGTGTTTTGGCATTGTCCCTTTGTTCAGCATGTTACAATATGACAATATGGCATGTGTTTTGGCATTCCAGTAACACATCATTAGTAATCTCTACAAGGAAGCTTTCCCTTTCTGTTGTGAGTCACCATTGGAACTCTCTCTATCCTTAATTGAGAGCTTTTTTCCTTATCTAATTCTATGTCATTCTATCTTGTAACGAGTCAGCATGGATAGACGTTTGGTGGTGCCCCAATTCAGGTTCCCTCCTTTAATACTCGTTTATTTATAAGGTTGTTCCCGAGTTTCATGCATAGTTCTATTGATATTAACAATGTATCAGTTACCAAAAAAAAGTTCTATTGATATTAACAGTGTATCAGTTACCAAAAAGAAGTTCTATTGATATTAACAGTGTATCAGTTACAGTCATACACGCTATTTAATTGTCTCCAAATTGAAAATGATCTGGCGGTAAAAATGCAGGTTGAAATTGAAAACGTTGATGAGAATGTCAAAGCATCAAACAGTAAGTACTACGTTAGTAGAGCACGACTGCTTCGTATGATGATATACTAGTATTTTGTCATGGCCACCGGCGTTAATGGTATTTTGTAGTCCGGGACCCACACTCTGCACGATACACCCGTGACTTCCTTTTTTTTTATATTTCTATCTTTTTATATTTATCTATTAATATACACGCTTTTTGAGTCGTTTCTTTAAGAAACATTTCGGATCATGAAGATAACGCTAGCATGGCTACCGCTTACCTAAAGCACGGTAAAGGCTTTCAGAGATCATGAAACTTGATTTTTAGCTATGTGATTTCTCCTTCTCCATTGCATCTTATGCAGATACTATGAGTCTTTTCCAGCACGTTAGGAGCCTTTTGTCGTAGCCTTTACTGCACGTTAAAACAAATTCAAAATTGCGCTTCAGTTTAATGTATTTTCGATTGGAAAATTTTGCGTTTTCAAAAAGTTCGAAGGGGCTTTCTAAATAGTTTTTAATTATAGTAAATGTAAAGGTGAGATTAATTTTCAATTTTAACGTCAGTTTTGAAATTAATTCATTATGTACATTTTGAAGTCAGCGCCCTCTCCTGATCAGTGCTTTGTAAACCGTCCCTCTGTGGTATCGATGGTAGTTGCACCAATAGTTAGGATCTAAACCGCGTGGATAAAAACTGATCTCATTGCTGGGTACTGTAAACGCCATTCTTCTATTTTCTACATACGTTGGTATTGTGTTTTCAGTTAGCAGTTCCTTCGACCAACTCCCCTGCCTCCAAAATCATACTATTAATTCGCTGTGGAAAATTTAAAGAAATGACTGCACGAATCGCTGTGACATTTGCTCAGAAGCATTAAAACTACAACTAAACTACATTTTGAAAAGAATCTAAAAAGTACATGGCATTGTTTCATTTTGGTGAGAAGAAAACGCTATGCCAGGGAGCATCTGGGAGATGAATCTGATCAGGTTAGAATCTCTCTCGTCTATACCGTATCCGGTCTGTTTACAATGGAACCAGCAATACTCACCCGTAATTTTCACCTGCTGCACAGCACGACAAGAATTTTACTAAATGTTACACATAACCCAATTAAAGAGCTCTTTAAAACCAACCAGGAACAGAGGCAATTAGCTCAGCATTCGACTGCATCGTCTTCAGAGTGTTCAGTAGTGGGCCTGGTATTATTATTGGCATTTGCAGAGGTTGTTGCTCTGAGACTCCTACCCTTGGAATTATTGTTATTAGAATTGGAAGACATTCGCATGAGATGCTCCTCTCTGAGAGACCCTGGAAGCACAAGCTGATGTTGACGCTGAGAATGGGATGCAGTGGAACTTCTCCAGCTGCCGAAGGCTTCGTTCCATGAACTGTGAGATGAAGTTCTGCCAGCGCCATTTGCATTATTGTTATTATTATTATTGTAAAGCATATCAAGCCGCACAATCTTGGTGGGGTTTCGCAGAGCCTTCGCAACATGCTGCATATTGGGCCTCTTAGATGCCCTGGGATTCAGGCAAGCCTTGGCTATAATGGCCACCGCCCAGACTTCTTCCAGAAGATCCTCGTGCACTATCAGATATGGATCAACTATCCGTGGCAGAGAATCCTTGTCATGGATGTTGATCAGGCCTAAAGCATTATCCATCCACGCAGGCTCGCTTTCAACTTCAACCTTGCCTGATATTATCTCCAGGAGCACCTTCCCGAAGCAGTACACGTCGTAGGCCACGCTTGAGGAACTTGAGCTGCCGTCTCCTCCTGCCTGATCCCATGATGAACTGCATCATCGTCATATAAAATAATGTAATAAATCCATCAATTGCATTTATTTCTCCGCGGAAACATTGCAGATGTCTCATGTTTTTGCTTCAGATTTGAGTGAACATGTATGTAATGTTGAATTGAAAAAAAGATTGCTTTCATGCGGCATGCAATGTAATTGACCTTATATATGACGGATATATGTCATAATTAGTAAGGTGTGTAACTACGTAAATAAAAACAGACGGTTTGAGTTCGGTTGTGCTAGTAAATCATAAATGTTCACTGTCAATGTGTAATACGAAATTTTTCTTACAATTGCCCTAGTGAATCTTCTATTTATTATTACTGCCACTATCACAACAGTGAATCATAGTTTTGTGGTCTGTCTTCCCTATTCATTGACCCCTATTTTTGTATCAGAGAAAACCGTCAGGATGACATAAGACAACAGGAAAAGCTTTAAATCGGTTACTGTTGGATTTGAGCATTTTAAGACCTTGAGACCGTCACCGAAACAAGTCATAAATGTGGGCGGAAAATGAAGAAAATAGGGGAATCTAAATTTATCTCTAACGCAGAGCCAAAATAAGGCATTGCTTACTGCGAGATTGAAAGCAGCCTTGCAACGAGTCCAGGGTAGGGATCAGCACTTGCGGTGACTGCAGAGCTCAAGCTGCTCAATCTGACTTCAAATTTGTCATCCAGTAAAATGCTGCTAGCTCTGATGTCCCTGTGCAAACACCCAACTCAGCTTCAATCTCACGCATCATGGAATTTCTCCCAACAGATGGAATGAAATAAAACCCATTCTCTTAAAACCCTAAACAAAAAATCTTTCATGATGAAAATAAAAAGATTAATCTTGCTTACATTGGGAGAAGGAACTTTCAATTTACCTATGAACAATGGGGGGAGAGCAACAGTGATGCAAATAGGCCAGAACATCAGCGATCCCGATAGCAATCTTCATACGGGCAATCCAATCAAGAGGATGAACAAGCATGTCTCTGGAGCCAGGCATGATCTTCCACCTCATGAGAGACTCAAGGTCACCATTAGGCACGTATCTGTAGACCAGAAATTTCTCATCTGCCAACTGCAAGCAATGGCCAAGCAGAGGAACAAGGCCCGAGTGATTAGCTCTTCCCAGAACCTCAAGCTCCTGCACATACAACTCGGGTTTAATGCTGCTAAGATCAATTCTCTTTACCACAACCTGTGCACCAGAGGCCAGGCGGCCTCTGTAAAATTCCCCAGAATGCCCTGCTCTGATGAGCCGGCTGCTGTCGAACTTCTGGGTCGCCTCAAGGATTTCATCATAGGAGAAGCTCTGCCCCAGAAACGAAACATGCGGAGGAACTCTGTCTGAAACTGCAGCAGCATCGTCATGGCGGCCATCTGCAGCCACGCTCCGACTGCGCCGGCCCTGAACACAAATCATTACAGTTCCAATGGCCAATACCAGAACCAGTCCCCCCACAGCCCCGCCCATTATGCCGGCCATGTTTTTCACTGCTTCTCTACTCGTATCCTTTTTGCACTGTTCCCGGCCTGCCATTGAAGCCCAGGAAGGAGGAGAAGAAGAAGAATAAGAAGAAGAATTAAGGCTGCTGTAAAACACCCGGCAAGTCGCCTGCACATGCTGCCGCGCTGCGTTACTGAAGCAGTTTCTTCCGGTTCTGGCAACCCACAGCAAATTTCCGGGCACATTTCCTTCGAAAAAATTCCCCCGCAGATCCATCAGCATCAGCGCTTTCATCTCGCCCGTTCCGTTTGGCAGGTTCCCATAGAGACGATTAAACGCCAGGCTCAGGATTTTGAGGTTCCTGAGCTCCGTGACTTCCTGCGGCAGTGTTCCCGTCAAAAAATTGAACGCCACGAACATGGTCTGCAGTTTCTGCAGATGCCCCATTTCCGGCGGCAGATTTCCGGACAGAGCGTTGTAATCCATCTTCAGGACCTCCAGATCTTCGCAGCCCTGCAACTCTTTTGGAATCGGCCCCGAGATATGATTGTGCTCCAGATTTAGGTAGCGGAGGCTTGTGAGCCTGCCTATGCCCTTACCCAGTCTCCCGGAGATGCTGTTCCTCGACAAATCCAAGTAAACGAGCTTGGAAAGGTTCCACAGTTCCTGCGGTATCGGGCCAGAAAAATTGTTCCCACCCAAATCTAGAACACGAATATTATAGACATTCCCAATGCCTCGAGGAAGGCTCCCCACAAAAAGGTTTTCCGACAGCTTCAAGCTCTGTAATCGGCTCAACCTGGTAAGGAAACCAGGAAGAATGCCACTAAAATTGTTGAGAGAAAGATTCAATGAGCTGAGATTGGCAAGCCGGCTCAACCAGCGAGGCATTGTGCCATTCAAGGTCGAATTGCGGAGATCAAGTGTTTCAAGACCTGAAAGCAGTTGAATCATGGATGCGGCGGCGGCAGTAACGGGGAATCCTGAGGCATTCAGATGCTTTAACTTGGGCAGAAAAGGATATTGCTGCGTGGAAGCATTATTCCTACTGCTTTGCCCAGCTGCAAATGAAGAAAAAGGCAATGTCGATATATTGACGGAGACTACCTGCAAGCTCTCATCACATTTGACGCCAGGCCAGTTGCAGACAGATATCCAGTCCGGCCAAACATTTGCATCCACGCCCAGTCGGTCCCGTAGAAGCACCATGGATTCCTGCTGCTGGCATACTACACTGCTCTGCAAAAATGAACACAGAACCGCCCACAACAGCGGAAACAGTAGAAGAAATCGTTTCATGTTTGTGTGTGGCGATGATGAAAGATTTTGAGTTGGGATTTGGGTTTGGGGGACTGTCTTATGGAGACGCAGAGGGTCAGCTGTATGATGATGGATGAAATCCGTGGCAGCAGAGGTAAAAAGCGTGAGGCATTGAATGAGGGACTTATTTTTCTTTGGTTGTACTTGCAGCAGCAGCAGCGCTAGTATTGATTATTCAATGTTAGAGTTTGGTGTTCCTTGGTGTTCTCGCACAAGGAGCTGATTCATTAATTGTGTGCATGTTTGCATCGCCCATGCCGTGTGAATGCCGGTTTGGTTTTGGGTGTTGTTCTCGTGTACTGGACGTGGACGTAAAGATGGATGTGGCCGTTGCTGTGGATGTGGATGAGATTTATAATTCAGTGATGCTGTGTCTGTCTGTGGAGATCGTTTTTAGGAGTCACGACGTATTCACGCTTTGGCTGCTTGTAGCTTGAATGATGGCTTGCAGTTGCAAAGTTGGTGCTGTAATGGCGGAACGTGATTGTCGCTATTCTCTGCTGCTGCCGCATGCTTGCTTGCTTGCTTTTAGTTAAGGATGGAATTACGCTCTTATACGAGCAGCGTTTAAAGTTGCGTTAAGTTTAGGCGATTAATGGTCTGCAAAACAATACACAGTAATTCTCCGCGATCTGCCACGGCAGTAGTAAAGATGCCGATGCCGTGGTAGTGGTTCCAGACGAGTCTCTGAAGCTGTAGGATATTGAAGAAACATGCAACATTTTAAAACCAAAGTCGTTTGAAAGAGGTGACTTCCAGCAACACACGCCGATGTCGTCTTAAGATCAAGTTCCGCAGTCGCATGTGTCTCCTTAAATATAATAAATTGCAACTCAAGGTTGTGTTTTGAGAGCTTTTTTATTTTTAAAAAATTTTAATTATTTGACCAAATTATGACTGATCACATCACAGTAAATAAGAACTCATCCCCACAAATGACAATTATCATCAAGGATTTTGACGATAGCTGTAAGAGAGTTACGCTTGAGCTCTACCTAGGCGGCGTCAATCGGTCATCAGAAAGGCCATTTCCATTTAATATTTTTATTTATAGTCATTATTATTTGGAGTGATGGTAAGGTATATGTTTCTCACGTCTTAAGAACTAGATTTGATCTGGGGCATAATTACTTGAAAAAAGGTTAGGCTTTTACTCATCCATTGCCCTTTCAAGACCCTACCTTAGTGGGATGAGCATTGAGTATCTATGTGATGGATCATTTTTAGGATGCTCTTGTTCACAAGACTACCAATGGGAAGGGCCATTGGTATGGAATGCCATAAGGAAAAAGTTAAATTTGGTTATGCAAAGAGGGTTAGAAAAGGAATAGTGCATCAATAAAATAGTTATGCTCCTTAAAAAGGAGACAAAAAAGATCTAAATAATTATAATCTGATTGCAATTAGCGATATTTTTTCCAAGCTTCTAGGCACTATTCTTGAATCTATGCTTGGAAGATGAGCTAAAGAAAATTGATATGTGCAATTTCCCAAAAAGTATTTAGGTGACAACATTCTACTATAGATCATCTCATCACTTTAAAATATCTTATTGATAGAGCAAAAGGTCTACACAAGAAAATGTTGATTTGCTTTATAAAATTTTCTAGGTGTATGATTCAGTTAATTGATGTAAGTTATAGAGGTACTTGGAAAACTTAGAAGTTACCAACATACTATTATCTACTATTTTAAAATTTATAAAGAGGTATCCATTTACAAATAAACAACAAAAAAATTTATTTAATAGTTTTATTCGTGTTGTGTTAAATAAGGATGTCCTCTTTCTCCTACCTTGTTTGGGCTTTTTATTAATGAACTTGAAGAGTAGATGCATAAAATACCAACTCAATTTGCAATTATAGTTAGAATAGTTTTTCCAAACTCTTACTCTATATTGATGATGTTGTGGTACTTATAAATTTAATGAAAGGATTATAGCAAATGCTTGTGATGTGAAGCCTATCTCAAGAGACTCCAAAAGGACTCATTCGACAAGCTTCCTAAGCAAATTTCAACTTAGAAGCAAGAACAAGATAATGAATTGGAGAAAATTCCCATTTTATAAGAAAACTCTCAAAATATAGAGAATTACATCAAAGATGAGGAGCCAAGCTCAACTCACACCTCTCCCAAGGATCTTAGAGGCTACATATGTCCCCTCTTAATTCTTAATTACTTACAATGAAGTTAAAGCTCAAGACAAGACACTTATGAGAGATTTTCTCAACCTCTCTCAAATGCTCTCCCCTACCTCTCACTCAAACTCTTCTTGCAAGGGACTTCTCAAATCTCTCTTCTTTCACTCTTCTCCTTAAGACTAACCTTCTTCTGTCTAATTAGCCTGATTAGACTTCTTCCTTAGACTCTTATTTATAGCTTCTTGGTATGACCTTTTGTCTTTCCTCCAATTTGCCATTCAATTTGATGTCCATTAAAATCCATATGGGATGTCTCAGAGAAGAATGGGATGTCTTGCCTAAACGTGGCTATTAACAGCTGGGACGTCCTAAATCTTGTGGGATGTCTTGGCTAGGATGTCTGAAGTTTAACTAGAAATCTTGGTTGTAGTTGGGACATCTCACCTATAGCTAGGACGTCCCACCTACCAAGGCAAAATACAAAGATGCTTATTTTGAGGCCTAGAACCTCTGTAGACCTCCAAACAAGTCCCCATAGCACCTGAAACCTCCTAAACTCATCAAAATAAGTCCAAAACATCCTCAAACATGGCAAAACACCCTAGAATCATCATCAAAAGTTGACATAAGAATACACACATAAAAATACGACAAACACATATCCAAGATACATTGAGGATTATACAAGGGCTGGATCCTTAAAATTATCATGCTTAATGAACTTTGATAAGTTGGAAGGCACCATGCTCCCATGACTCAAGGTCATCATACTTAGCACAACAATCAAAATTCAATGCATCAAAAATATCATGAGAATGAGCATCACTTGAGGTTTTGGTTTTGAGCTTCTCTTGCTCATGGAAGCTTGTCCTCATGCCCCACCATGCTTTCTTCATTTTATCATCTCTTTGGAATGCTTCCCTTGCATCCCCATTATGACTCAAACCTACAACAAATGAAGAATAAGAAAAAGTAATAAGATTAGACTTTCTTAACCCAACATCCTTTGTTCCCCTTTTTTTTTTCTTCTTCACCTTCTTTCTTTTGGTGTTTGGAAGAAAACCACTTAGCTCCCTTTTACCATTAGCACAACAATGGAGATTGCCTTCATGCTGCTCATCCATTTCAAAGCCAGGACAATCAAAGTCATCACTATCAATGTTTTTATTAACATCAATAATGATCTTCTCATAATGACTACTACCATAGCCATCATCATTATACAAATTACCATTATTAATCTTCCTCTCAATAACAATGGCATTAAAATTCATAACCTAACTCTCATTCTTATCATAATTACCATAATGATCATGATTCTCATAATTACCGTTGAACAAACTACTATCAAGTTGAAGTAAAATACTAGGATCCATCATACTAGCTTCAACATGAGAGACATACCTACCATCAATAAGGTAAAGTTTAGACTCACTTACCTCGTTATGGCTTCTCCCATCCATCTTTGATTTAACTTGATCTTCAACATGTGACTATCCACTCTCAACAAAGCTTGAAGGTTCAAGATCCTAGTTAAGAGTTCCCAATTCCAATGGCATCTTCTCTTTAAAGGAATCATCAACAATCTCTTCATTTCATTTTGGAGTTACCAACTCAAAATGTAAACTCTCCTCCATGACTTTAACATCATTTTCATCAAAAACATCATTAAAGGAATCATTCTTCCACATGCCTTAGCTAGAAGACTCACCTATCTCCCATGATATATCCTCAACTTATCTTAGAATCTACTTTCCCTCACCACAAGGTATAGAAAAATTGCAAAAAGTATGAGAATTAGACCTTCTAGTGCTACCTATGATCTTCCTTGATCTTTGCCATTGCTTTGGCTTTGATCCTTTACCTCCCATGACTTATGAGGTAGAAGCTCTTCTTGATGAATAGCATACACCATCTTGGACATTGAAGATCTCTTGGTCCCTTTGATGAAGCTCTTGGTTTTCTCTCTTGAAACCTTTGAGTATTGAGAACTCCTTTTCTTTATAAGAGATACTTAAGAACTTCTTTTCTCATTGATACCTACTTTACTAGACCTTTCATCTTCTTCCTTTCCTTCATGGATAGAAGATATATTCTTAATTCTCCTCAAAATATTTCCCAAGTTTGTCTTGAATTTATCCATATCCCTTCTTATTGAAGTTTCTGCAAAATCTTGGTTCTTGTAAATCCTTACTTTGGGAAGAACTTCTGCAATTTTAGCCACAAAATCTTTAAAGATGTCTTTGAGCTCTTGAAGCTCTTGTCCACACTTTTGATTTATCTTCTTCTTAAGATTCATACCTTTCATAGGTCTAAAGATAAAACTCAAAGCAACAAGAATGATATCCAAAAGCAAATGCACAAATATCCACAACAATATTCCTTTTATTCAAAGAAAACACCAAGCTTCAACATAAAAGTATAAATTTGAAGAAATTCACTTCAAACCCTAGCATTTCAAATAAACTAGTGCTGAAAAATCAAAAAAGAAACTTTATCTTACAAGATTTAAGCAATCTTTACTAATCTAGGTTCTACAAAGCCTAGGTGGTTATAAAGCTTCAAAATTCTACAAACCAATGTCTAGCTAATCCTAATATAAGCATTCGGTCCCACTTTATGAACACATCTTGAACACGTATAATGTTGCTAGGTTACCAAATGGTAAGCATTATTGGGATTACTAAGTGTCATGTGCATGCTCGAAGCAATCATACTTATGTGCTTAATTAATTATTATTTAATCTAGTTTAATTTATCTTTGATGAGTCACGAGGTACCCCTACACTCAACCATATGAATACAAGTGCTTCACGCACAATCCGGTTGAACTCTGCAGATGAACTAGTTGTGGTATCTAGACAGTTACTCATAGATCGCAGTTCACTGTCTTCCCACTTGGACTAGTATTAGCTTTGGCACGTATGGTTTAGTCCTGAGTGAGTTGTATGATGTGTTCCTACACTAATGCTACTCTTGGATATGATGGGAAATAATATCAACTAAGCTAGGAGAGAGAGGGTGAGAGAGAATCTAAACTAGCCTAAGTGCGAGGAGCATCTGTTCCTTAATCATCCGTACACATCTTGGACCTTGTGCATGACTACCACTAGGATTACTAAGCGCATGGCCTAGGTATGCTACTGGGTTACCAAGTAGTCACACTTAAATGCTCATGATTAAGTCATACTCATTCGGCGTTACTAGGAGATAAGGGTAGAGAGATATTTACTAAGAAAGCAATAAATAAAAATAACAATTAAATAATTAACCTAAGTGGATGCTGCAATGATGAAGTAATCTCAATCTTTATTTCTGATCATGTGTGTGTCCAAGTACATCACACTCGAATAAGGATGCCGTACAATTACAATCATCACACTACGGGCATGCACTGGGAGAAAGGGTTGAGAGGAAAAACTGTCAAAAATTCCCTACCTTAATACTAAAAACTCTCCTAACCAAATTTTCCCACCTCTTATTTATAGATGAGGAGATAGGCCATGATATTGCGTATTTGATATCGCGTCTAGGCTATGATATCATGTACATAATATCATGGGTGCGATATCGCAGCCAACAATTCATGACTCATCAATCTTAATTACTAAAAGCATTAAAGAAAATTGCATAAAAAATTAAATGCATAAAGAAAATATTTAATCTAGTCAAACTGCTAAAAGGTTTATCAAAAAGCTCATCTTTATTATTGCGCACACTATTGTGCTTGAATAAAGATCTGTATACTTAATGACTTCTATTGCGAGCACTTGGCAAAATATTCTAACTCTAGGAAAGAAAAATTGAAAGAGCTCTGCTACAATATGACCAAGATTTCCATAACGTGTGTCTAAGTGTTATATTTATAGGCTAGCAACACACATCCCGTGATATCGGATATCTGACACTGCTTCTTGGTCCCTAATATCAAGTATCTGATATCAAGGCTCTGATATTAGATATCCAATAGTAGAGTTAGACAAAATACACTTCATCATACCCCTACAATTGAATGAAAAATTTTCCTCAAGTGAACAAATGGAGGAACAAGTCCCTTACAAAATATTAAGAAGGTGTGGGATTATTGGCTAACATGCAAAATGACTTAGATGAAAAAGATATATTTTAAGTGCCCAAGTGTATAGATTTACAATCTTTTGCAAAATTGGGTATTCATGATAATAAAATTGAACACCTTGGCCAAAATTGATATCCAACTCCTTTGGAAGCTAAAAAATGAGGGAGAAGATTCAATGATCATGAAGGGGCCTCATCGCATGGTGCCACTGCTTATTTCTTGGTGAAGATAGCCCCACTTTCAGCCCATACTTCCCTTTGCAATCACAACAAAATCACAGATTAGTGTGTAATGTGTAACTTATAGCTTTGAGGTACCTTGTCTCATTGGCAGTTGCACTTGGCTAAGTTTTGGTTATGGTGGGTTGATTCTTTTATTAGTGTTTGATTTTTGCAACTATTAGAGTTCGTTTAAAGGGTTTAACTTCATGGATTGATGATGTTAGCATTAGTCCTTAGTTAAACCTTTGTGGGAGTTAGAAAAATTAAAAAAAAATGGCCTTAAAAGAAAAAACCTAAGTGACCCCCACAACATAGGGCATACCTCCAATAGTGGGAAGACTAAAAAATGGGATGAAATGGATAAGTGGTTCATCATTAAATTCTAAAAAGCCCAAATGCAATGAAATGCTTGAAGAGGGTTAAAGAATTCATAACAATAATAAAAAAAAGAATTTCAATGAAAAACATTATGAAGATGTGCATAATTAGATGTCATCGATGGGACATACAAAAGGATTTGATTGTGAGAATGCCTAAGGATAAATAACTTAACTATCTTGACCAAAAGGTATGCAAGTGGGTCCTTCCCAAAGTAGACACATATACTTTGTTATCCTTGCATATCCTCAAGCCAAGGAGTCCATGGGTCCCATGGGTGATTAATGGTTACTAGAAAGTTAAGTATGAAAACCCAGAAGAAACTACCTAAGAATTTTAACACATCAAATCATGACATCGTACAAGGACATGGACACTGGCAATGAGGTGAGGCATGGAAAGCATAGATGGATGAAAGAGAGAAAGTGGAATGGAGTTCGCAATTAAGGTCACATGAAGTCACTCATGAATTTTGTGGTTAAATAACATGATAAAATCCATCCATAGTCCAAAACAAAACCAACCATATTTAGTGACTTCGCATCACCACTCTAAGATTGTTCCATCCCCTTGAGACATAAGAGTGCTCCCACAGATTAATCATTGTTTCTTATGGATAAGAAAAGAGAAGCAGGAAGTGAGCAAGAGCCTTAGTTAGAGGGAACCTTTAGGCATGGGTAACATTACTTTTTAGTGCCATAACTAGTGCTTGTAGCTCGCTCATTTTGTCTAAGGGGTGTGGGTGTGCTTTGAATTTCCATCATGTATTTTTTAAAACATTTTATGCTTTTCATGAATTTTTGGATGGGAACCACACCATGCAAAGACTTATTCAACTTCTTATTATTGGTCGACATAGAACGGTAAGAAATCCATGAAAACACACATGCACTCAAGCAAGTAGAAGGGAACAAAGAGTATTAAGTCCCCTTGAAGTCACACCCTATTCAAGCTCTTGAATCCTTTTCAAGTTTGGAAACTACCAAGGTCACAAGTTTGCTAAAGGTTTATTATAAAAACAACCTCATAATTCTAGTACTAAAAATACCATAGAGTTTGTGGATGGCTGATTGACGTGGACTCATTGCCTATTTCATGAAAAAGAAACCATATCTTAGTTATTAATAATAAAATTCAAAGCCAGAATCTAGACACTAATAATCAAATAACTAGATAGCACATGCCGACAATAAGCAAACCGCACTATACCTCGTTGGCAATAAGGCATGTTATCACACCAAAATAAAGAAAAATATATAAGAAATTATAAATTATTCAAGAAAAACAAAACACATTAACAATTTTGTAAAACAAAAAAATGGTATAAAATAGTAAAAAATAGAAAAGCAAAAAGGATGTAAAAACAACAAAGTGTAAAACAAAAATATGTAAAAAATAAATAAAAAACTAAGAAGCCATTTATATCATTAGCATGAATGGCCATCTCCCTCATGACTAGGTTGGAAGGAGGAGATTGAAAAAATAGATCATGGTTATCTATTTGAGGAGGTGTTGCGACCACTGACTTTCTTATACTCATGAAAAGGTTTAATTTGTTACATGTTGACAAGTTGTTTCTTATTTAGGCTCTTAGGCTTGTAGATCAACATGGCCCTAGAAAGAAAGGTTTTAGAAATAATATAAGGGCCCTTCCATAATCTTTGAAACTTGATTCATTGTGGCACATGTGTAGGGTTCCAGTAGAGGACCTTATCTCCTAGTTGAAATTTTACTTTTCTAATTCTAAGGTCATCATGTTTTTTGTTAAATGATTTGTGTAACTTATTAGATGGTGAGGCCACAAATCAATTTTTGTATAGCAAGTTTAGATTCATTAATATTTTTTTTTGTGCTAGACTTAAGTCAAGGTCAAGGTCATAGACTATTAAAAGTGTAAGGAGCTTGGATTGAATAGGAAGAGTTGGTAATTTTCTGTACACTAGCTCATAGGGAGAGTAGCTTATAGGGAGCTTCCAGGTGGAGTAATAGGCCCAGAGGGCATTGTTGAATTTTGTGCTTTAGTCTTTCTTATATTTGCAAATTGTTCTCATTAAGATCTTAGTGGTTTCCCTATTTGTAACCTCAGCCTGACCGTTAGCTTAGGGATGATAAGGTGTTTTCATTATTAAAAAGTAATGCACATGGCACACCAAACTTATTTACAACATTCTATTGTACAAAGCGAGCAATAGTAGAAGATGTATAGTCGGTGATGGCTGCTTCTTCTACCCAATTCATATAGTAGTCAAAAACAACTATGATGTATGTCTTTTCATTTGACATGGACATGATGGGATCCATGGAGTCAATGCCCTAGATGTCAAAGGGTTCCTATGGTTGGATCCACTACTAAGGATCCTCCATACAAGCAATCATTCCACCATCATGTTGGCAATGTTCACAAAAGTTGACAAATTGGTGAGTATCTTTGAAAAGTGTTGACCGGTAATATCCTACCATTAGGATCTTAATGACTATGCATATCCTTGTATAGTGGCCCCCATAAGGACCCTTATAAGAATCTTGGAGAACATGTAGTTGATCAGTATCAAGGACATACCAACAAATCATGCCATTGGCCCACACGTTGTAGAGGTGCCCATTGATATCCATGAAGAATTTCACTTGGTGAGGAAACTATTTTTTCTTCCTATGATCTATCTCTTTTGGCATTTGTTGAGTAAGAAGATAAGTGAGAATGCCATCATACCATTTAGTATCAGTGATTAATTATTTAGTTATAGCCCCAACAAAAAGGAGTTCATCAAAAAATTGATCAGATAGTGGGCTTTCCTCCTCTTTGTTGTTCCATCTCAACCAAGACAAGTGATCAGTGACCACATTCTCAATTTTCTTTAGATGTACCATCATAAGATCGAATTCCTACAAGATCACCATCCATCATATGACATGGGGGCTCACCATGTGGTTTGTGTGCATGAACACCTTATTCATCATGAAGTAAATTGCATTGTGGTTTGTGTGCATGAACACCTTATATCCAAGCACCTAGTACTTGAATTTCTCCATGGAAAACATCACTATCATCAATTCTTTTTCTGTGGTGGTGTAGTTTAGTTGTGCACCCACAATGCTTCGGCTTGAGCAGTGGATGTAACAAGGACATTTTTGATTGTCCAACTACATAAGCATAGCCCCAAAGACATAATTTGATGCATCCTTCATGACATGAAATCGTCTAGACCAGTTTGGTGCTCATAGAATTGGAGTTTCTACTAGTTTCTCCTTTAGCTATTGGAATGCATTTCCACATTCCTTAGTCTAAACAAATGGAGCCTCATTCTTTGTTAGCTCGACCAATAGTTTTATGATGTTAGAGAAATTTTCTATGAATCTTCGCTAGTAACCAGTGTGTCTAAGAAATGATCAGACATCTTTTATAGTTTCTAGTTGATAGGTATTTCCTTGGATGACCCTAATCTTTTTAGGGTTGATCTCAATCCTTTCTTATGAGGTTTCGTGCCCCAACATAATGGCCTTCTAGACCATTTGATGGCTCTTCTACCAATTAAGTTGAAGGCTTATCTCTACACACCTTTTAAGAACTTGCTCAAGGTGGTCCAAGGCTTGCTCAAATGTGGCATAATATGTGGAGAAGTCATCCATGAAGACTTCCACCTCGCAACCAGTTTGTTGCTAAAAACTGTTTAAGACTAAGTGTTGGAACGTTGCAAGAGCATTGCATAGATCAAAAGGCATCTTTTGAGATGAAAAAGTCCTCCAAGGACTCATGACTATTGTTTTGGTTTGATCCTCTAGCTTGATTTGGATTTGGTTATAACCACTATAACCATCCAAAAAGTTATAATATTAATGCCCAGAGATAGTATACAACACTTGATTCATAAATGGTAGGGGAAAGTGATCTTTGAATGATGCCATATTCAGCAGCTAAAAGTCGATATAGACCCACCACTTTTCATCTTTCTTTGGCATAATCATGAGTGGGCTAATCCACTTACTATTGGAAATGGAATAGATAGACCTTGCCTTGAGGAGTTATTCGATTTCCTCTTTGATGATATGCTTTAATTTGGGGTTCAACCATTGTTGCGACTGTCTCTTTAGCTTCATGGTTAGATTAGTGTATATATGATGTTGGCATATCCTAGGATCAATCCCTATGAGTTCAAGATATGACTAAGAAAATGTTATTTGTTGAACACCTTCAATAGCATCTGCTTCTATTCAAGAGCAAGATTAGAATTGATGATTATCAGCTTCCCATTTTTCAAGAATGCATATTCCATGTTGGTAGATAGAGTTTTCAACTCAAGTGGTTCTTGTTTAAAATTTTTAGGAATTTCCAACTCTACAAAATTGGTATCATCAATTTCATTAATAAAGAGTTGGTGATGAACTTGCTCAGTTCATCCATGCCTTTCATGTAGGCACATGTTAAGCCTCTTAGTAGGTTTCATGCAAAGTGTTGAGTTACTCTCAAGGTCAATGGTTAGTCATTGGATGCCCTCCTACTTTGTGGTTGCTGTGTACAAGCACCTTTGAGTTTTATATATATTAGCACACTGATTGCATGCTTTGATAGATACATTATTAATGATCCATAGTTTTTGCACATAGTTGCACCTTGTATCATTGTATGCAATGCATGAAACTTTCTTCCTCTCAATCTTTCTGAATGCATTTTCTTTAGAAATTCCTAAAGAAAGATCTCAGATGCCCAATCATGCATCAATAGCACTTAGCCAAGTCCTTCCCATGATGATTGGAAAGTTCCCCTTGTAATTGTCCACTCAGATGACTAGGACATTAGCAAGGTAGGATCATCCACAAATGGTGGTCACAATGTCCTCCACTAGTCCCAAGGGAATAGTGATGGATTGATCAACCAACTCTAGATGGATGTTACTGTTCTTAAGTGGAGGCATGTTCTAGGCTTTATACATCTCATGGGAAATCATATTAACACCAGAACCTGAATATACAAGAGCCTTGTAAGGCTCATTCCTAGAGATTTGAAGGTAAATAAAGGGACTTCCAGGATTAGATAGTTTCTTGGGAAGGTTACTAGCCTTTATCCAATTGGTTATCACATGAATTAACATGGCAACATGCACTTTGGGAGGTGTTTGGTTTGAAGGGAACTCAAATGGATTAGATGCATAGGGAGATGGAGAAGCAAGGTTGGCAACTGTAGGTCTATGTGAGGGTTTAGTTGGGTTGTTGGTTCAGAAGAAAGGTATTTTTCATGATCTAATTTCCAAACCACTCAGTTGAGGAGATAGCTATAAGTTAACAGTCCTTGTTGCATTGCGTTGTTATGGTTAAGGTGGAATTTCTTCCTACATTAATGGAGTAGGTGGTAACTAGGTTAAGGGTGGAGGGACATATGCAAAAGGATGAGGAGGATAATATGGATGTGGGAACTCCTCCTTGGGAGATGATGAATGAGTTTGGTAATACTTAGAAGGGTAGTAGTGATGTTGAAATATGGCATGATTGGAAGAGTCACGTAGAGAAATGGGTTGCTAAACATAGTACCCATATGGATTTGGTTGTTAGTAAGGGTACCATTGCCTTGGTGGTGGGATCCCTCATGAATGTGGGTGTTGCCACTGCTGGTACTTCTCATATGGTTATGGTGGAGATCCACTTAAATAATAAGCTTGTTGTTGCTGGTGGCACTACCTTGGATTGCGTTGAAGATAAGGCAATCTTATGGGTGCTTACCTTCTTGCTAGTCTAGGATTTAGTGCATACACCCTAGACTCTTGCAAGTGTGACACAATAGGGCAACATGGTTTAGGTTGTTTGTATTGGTAGATGTCACACCCATCATCATCATCATCATCTAATTCTATCTCCACAACTTCTTCTATTGCAGCATCTTTGTCTTTACCCCTTTGGTAGGCACATTCAGCTTCTCTCTGTCTGGTGCGGTCATGATCACTACTCTACTCTCTTAATTTTTTTGTGATTTTTAGAGTAGTTTGGAATTTTTTATCCAAAGAGTCCCATAATTTATCAACCTTGGCTGATATATTAGAAATAGATTTTTGAATTGGCAAGGTTTTTTGTTGCACTACCTCATCAAGTGGTGACTCCTCCTTGTTGTCGCAAAATTAGACCTCTGTTTTTCTAATGAAAGGATCCTTATTATATTTCTTAGCACTTTTCCATTTCCTTAGCTCTTATTATTCTTTTGCTACATGCTCTATTAGCCTTTGGATTTGATGGGCTCTAAGTTTTGATAGCCTTCCTTAAGCATAGTTCCCAAGAGTTCTTCTCATTTCTGATTTGAGTACATTTATGATATGGTGAAGTTGTTCTTGTTGAGAATAACCATGGCCAGGGCATTGGTCTATGAGAGAATAGTATCTTCCCATGGTAGCATCCAAGGGTTTGTGTATCCCTTACTTCCATTCTTGGATCTACCTTCTTAGATTAAAGACTTGAGAGTAAGTTTGATATTTATCATTGAATAACTCTAGCATTGTACTCCACTTGTGGATGGATTTTGGATCTAAGGACTAATACTAGCTTTCTGCTTTCTTAATGAGTGTGTTAGGAAATAGATTTAATTTATACTAATCATTTTCAATATTTTCTAAGGCACAAGCATCATGAAAGACTTAAAGATATGTTTGTGGATCAAAGTTATGTCCCCCT
Source organism: Gnetum montanum (assembly GCA_015680685.1). Taxonomy (NCBI): domain Eukaryota; kingdom Viridiplantae; phylum Streptophyta; class Gnetopsida; order Gnetales; family Gnetaceae; genus Gnetum; species Gnetum montanum. The sequence goes on along the minus strand of MNCI01008094.1, from coordinate 138,197 downwards.
TCAAATCTAAGGATATTGTTCATGTCAAGTCACTTGATCTGACTATCTTTCACATGCCTGGTTGAAATTTTTATTGTCTTTGCATTATTCCACATGCTTCAAGTGGCAAGTAAAGGGTCATCATCATATTATTTCAATGATTCCTATGATGTCCTCTGCTACCCCTTCATTCATGGTAGTCTTTGCGATTATTATTGTCTCACTATTCACCTTTATCATGATTGTTCTTTCTACGACATCTATTAGAAATAGAAGAGGAAGAAGAAGATGTAGGCAAAGAAGGTGAAGAGGGAGGAGGACTATTACCACCATGGTGTTTTCCACCTCCTCTATGCTTGTCATAGCCACGTTCATTAGCTTTCTTATCATCTTGATACTTGCTTGAGCCCTAGCTTTGACTCCCACTTTTTCCTGAACTTGAATTCTTGATAGTTGAATGTAAATTTAGGTTTAAGCCCCCATCACTAATATCAAGGAGTGGATAATCTTCATGTTGAGAAACCCTAAAGGAAGGATCCTCATTGTCATTTTGGTTCAGCAAGAATAAGGGGTTGGTGAACTGTTTTCCCTTCAAAGCCTCATGGTGCTTCTCCTGGTGTTAATTTCTCCTACATTATGCTTCAGTGGGATGGTAGTCTCGATAGTCATGGTCATGCATAATGTACTCTTCTTGAAGATCCTGGATGCCCAATGTTTTAAGAGTTTAAAGTAGCATCCTAGACATAGATCGGTTGGGAGGCATTACAATGTTTTCCTCCATATCTCACCACCATAGTTGTTCATCCTAATGTAGGATGAAGGTGAAGTTAGGCACATACTCATCTAGATGAGTATGTACCATCCTACATTCTTAAGGCACTAGAGGTTTATTATCATTGTGCCTATGAGAAGAAGAAATTTTGTAATTAAAATAAGATATCAAAGTGCTTAATTTATATTTATTTTTAGGATGATTTTGACTTTAGGGTTCATCCAATAATGTTAATGATTTCAAAAAAATAGATTCCCCAACAACGATGTCAATTATGAGTAGAAAATACCCATACACTCAACCATACGACTCACTAAGCATTCATGTGTGATCTAGTCAAATTCTGTGGACCCTTTATCTTTTGGTACATTAGCCTCTAGGAAGTGAACTTGCCCTAATAGTTATTCATTGTCTTTCCAATTATGCTTGTGATATGCAAAGGTATGGTTAAGTGTAATCGAGGCATATGATTTTTATTATTTTTATGTTTTATATTTTGAGTGCTTAAAATAAAGGATGAAAAGAATGAAGTAATTTAATAATTAATTTGATCTAACTAACCAATGTCTAGCTAATCCTAATATAAGCATTTGGTCCCACTTTCTGGACACATTGTGAACACATATAATACTACTGGATTACCAAACATTAAGCATTATTAGGATTACCAAGTGTCATGCACATGCTCGAAGCTATCATACTTATGTGCTTAATTAATTTCTATTTAGTTTAGCTTAATTTAGCTTAATTACTTAAAGCATTAAAGGAAATTGCATAAAACATTAAATGCATAAAAAATATTTAATCTATCCAAAGTGCTACAAGGTTTATTAGAAAGCTCATATTTATTGTTGTACATGCTATTATGCTTAGGTACAATAGTGCTTGAATAAAAATTTGTACACTCAATGACTCCTACTACGGGAACTTTGGGAAAATATTCCAACTTTAGGAAAGAAAAACTACAAGAGCTCTGGTACATTATGACCAAGACTTCCAAACCATATGCCCAAGTGTTATATTTATAGGCCAACACACATTTTGTGATATTTGATATTTGACATTGCTTCTTGGTCTCTAATATCAAGAATTAAATATTAGGGCTCTAATATCAGATGTCCAATATCGGAGGGAAACAAAATACATTTCATCAACAACCCACATTAATAGACTTTAAAAGAACCCATTCTACAAGTTTCCTAAGCAAATTTTAACTTAGAAGAAAAATCAAGATAATGAATTTGAGAAAATATTCCTTTTTATAAAAATCTTTCAAAATATAGAGAATTACATCAAATATGAGGAGCCAAGCTCAACTTACACCTCTCCTAAGGATCTTAGAGGCCACACATGTACCCTCTTAATCCTTAATTACTTACAATGGAGTTAAACCTCAAGACAAGACACTTATGAGAGATTCTCTCAACCTTTCTCAATTGCTCTCTCTTGCAACTCACTCAAACTCTTCTTGCACAAGCTCTCAAGAGACTTCTCAAATCTCTCTTCTCTCACTCTTCTCCTTGAGAATAACCTTATTCCTTTTGATTAGCTTAATTAGACTTCTTCCTTGGACTCTTATTTATAGTTTCCTGGTATGACCTTTCATCTTCCATCTAATTTATCATTATATTTGATGTCCATTAAAATTTGTATAGGATGTCTCAGAGAAGAATGGGACATCTCACCCAAAGGTAGTTGTCAATAGCTGGGACGTCTTGAAATCTTGTGGGATGTCTCAAGTTTAGTTGGGATGTCTTGATTATAGTTGGGACATCTTGAAATCTTGTGGGATGTCTCAGTTTTAGATAGGATGTTTTGATTATAGTTGGGACATATTAAAATCTTGTGGGATGTCTCAAGTTTAGCTGGGATGTCTTGGTTATAGTTGGGACATCTCACCTATAGCTAGGACATTCCACTTGCCAAGGCAAAATCCAAAGATGCTTGTTTTGAGGTTTGAAACCTCTAGACACCTCCAAACAAGTTCTAATAGCTCTCGAAGCCTCCTAAACTCATCAAAATAAGTTCAAAACACCCTTAAACATGNACGCTGGGCGTGTACGCTGGGCGTGTACGCTGGGCGTGTACGCTGGGCGTATACGCTGGGCGTGTACGCTGGTGCAACACTTAGAAGATTTTTGTGGTGTTTCAAGAATGTTCTTACAATTACAAATGGGATTAGTGCATTACTTAAAGAGTTGCAAGTAGTATGAAAGACTTATCCACTTTAAAATAGAAATGTAATAAGAAATTAATTCTAGCTTAAAATATCCAAAAACAACTTTTATTATGTCATTGGTCAAATTTTTGAGTGTGTTGTTTGGGATCCTACTCTATGAAATAAATATTGAAAATAAATAAACAAAATTCAAAAGTTTTTTGTACTCAATAAATATAAAGTAAAAAGATAAATACAATATAATAGTATGCTTTTTGAAGTAGAGATGATGCTCTTCGAATTGAAGCTATTTGTTAGTTTATAGCCTCCACTTATAATCTTTTTGCATCTTCATTACATAAATACTCCAAAAAGGGGAGGATGGAAACCCATTGATGAGCAACAAGTATATCATATACCCAATCATACAATCTACACACATCACAAGAAACTATATCATAATCTATAAATAATACTAGTAGAGTACCTAGATAGTTAATCATGAGATTATAAGTCATTGTCTTCTTACTTGGGCTAGTAGTGACTTCTATCTTCATATGGTTTAATCCAAGGAAAGATGTATGATCATGATGTTGTTTAGCATTTAATAAAACTAATTAAAACATAAAAATTAATTAATTAATCTAATTAACATTAAAGTAAATATTAAGCTATCCTAAAGCGATGAGTATCCGATTCATAGTTTGTCATACACATCTTAAACTTACATATTTACTCGATATTACTAAGCATTATGCTTATTTTTGCAAAATTATTCTCCTTAAATTCACAAGGACACCTTCAAGAATTAAGTATTAAGAACCTAACTCATCACCACAAATAGTTTTTGACTTGATATAACCTTTGCTACATCAATGAAAATGCCACGATGGGACACCAATCTTCAATTGAATATCACCTTAGCCTACTATATGTAAATTAGGAACAAAAGAAGAATGGTAAAAAATATATGGTTTAAATGTTGAAAAATGGGTAAGTGTTTATTGCTAGAAAAATGAGTAAGTAGAAAATAAACTATGAGAAATAAAATATGAAGTAAACTATGAGAAATAAAATATGAAATAAATTCTAAACATGAGTAATAGAGAATAAAATATGAAATGTGAGATGCTATGATATTGGTGGATGGGCTTAAGCACCCTTTGCAAATAAGAAAAATGCTTTATTATGGAGAAAATATATGTTTACCTTGTAAGGAAGGCTAAACTATAATCTTTGAAGTAAAACTACAAGTAAGTAAATTGATAATAAAAAACCTAATTTGTGAACAAAATATTGATTTAGAATTAAATCTTTAGAGGGTGAGGATATGGATAGGAAAGTTGTAGGAATTGTTTAGGACCAATTTGGTGCCAAAATGGGGCATTTGGATAAAGGTCTCATCATTAACATTGGAATTGAAAAAATTCTAACTCTAGAGATTGATGCTAATGTCAAAAAATCCTAAGTCTAGAGTGCTAACATGAATGCTTTAATGTACATACTACATTGACATTAGTGTTGGATCCTAGAGGGGCTATGATTATCATGGAGCTCATGAGAGATATTGGGTGGTCTACTAAATGCACTTTTGATCTTTCAAAATTTTGAAAAAGTGCTTAAGGTCTCATGAATTAATCTGGAAACATAGATTTTGATGCCACATTTATAGGATTAGGGTTGTTAAATTTGAGCCTAGAGCTAAGTGAAGTTCTCTAGAAGTTAGTCGAAAGTTCATTTTTAGTAAGTTTGATCATATGAACTAGGCAATGTGGATTCCAGAAGGGGTGATGTTGATGTTGACACTAGCATGTTAGTGTCAGCATCACTGGTACTTAGTGGAACTTTCCTAGTTTTGCCTAGTATCAAGTTTTGAGCCTTGAAGACACCATTTCATACTCAAATTGGTGTCAAATGATGTTGAGATGATGTCAGGAAGCCTATGAGTCCAAGAGATGGGGTTGAATTTTTATTGAAAATGTTAAGGATGGCATTTTACAAGTCCCAAAGTTAGTGACACTAATGCTAACATTGGCATTAGTATCAACATTACCAGTACGTAGTTAAATTTTGATAATTTTGAGCCCATATGATCTAATTTGAAGCTTGACCTAATATTTAATGCTATTGAGTAATATCCAGGAGCTCATGAGGCCAAGGAATATTGTCAAATGTTGATTTAGAAGCTAATGAATGATAAAATATGGGTTCCACAAGTAGTGAGACTAATACTAATAGTGTGTCGTGGCTGGAAAATTGATCACTAGAAAGACTAACAGATCTAGTGCACAATAGTCCTCAACCCACAAATCCTGAGGGCCTCCATGAAACATGGGATTCGAGACACCTTGGCTAATCTAGCAGATTAGCTAGGGACATAGGAAATATAAAATGGGATAATAAAAAAAGAACTAAATGCTAAAATTGATAACAAATCTAAATAATGCATAGAAAATAAACAAATATATTTTGCACAAAAAACTTAAAACTTAGAACTTTATTAAGAAAGAATAAAAAATAAGTTAGAGAAATGTGTACAAATGGTGCCTAAGTAAGCAGCAGGGGGGTTCACTTGATAGGGGTTCAGGGTTTGTTAAAGTTGATGTAGTTAACTCCTTGAGCTAGGTGTCCTGCCACTCCCAATGTTATCAAACCTCTTATGTTGCTACTCTAGATTTGCAACATTGGGGGTTAAGAAGTGTGAAGAATCGAAGCTTTCCAAGTGCTCTACGTTGGAAGTTGAAATTTCCAAGAGTGTAGTGTGGAGCTTGAAAATTTACAAATCTGAAAGAGGGTTACAAGGTTACAAGGTCATAGGGTTTCCACACTAGGCTCAAGAGAATACAAGTATGGAAACTTGTAAGAACTCTTGAGTGCTTGAGAATGCTCAAGTGTAAGATCATGAACAAATTGTTGAATTGTGTAAAAAATGTATAACCAATGCCAATAGTATTGAATTGGAAAAAATATTTGAAACTTTTAGATGATGTTTGAGGCTTGTTTTTATAGGTCTTAGGCCATGAATGGGGCTACAAAATGGCTATTATTTGGCTACACAATGGATGCAAATTAGCTGCTAAATTGCTATAAATTTCTACCTTGTTCAGGTGAGAATGGTGCCCAAATTTGGGGGGTTACCATATACAGTAAGTGCCTTTCCCCCATGGCCATTCCATTATCTGTAAATAGTAATCGAGGTAAACCTTCTATGCTAGAGATGAATCTTCCATGTTGAGTCTTATGCCATCCTTGCTGAAGTGGTTGGTCAATGTTGGAATGCATGGATTGATGAAATCTAGCTATTGTGGCTTCCATGCTAGGGGGATGTAATTTCTATGTTGGGGATGGAGCCTCCATGCTAGGGGGAAACTTCAATGCTAAGGGGGAAGGTTTCCAAGATGAGCATGTAACCTCCATGCTGGGAGGGGGGTGGGGAGGGAAGTTTCCAATCTAAGGGAAAACCCCCCACCTCTCCACACTAGGGGTAGGTGAGATTTGCCCTTGTAGACATTTCTAGCATAGAAATGTATATACCCCCAATAAAACCCATCAAATTGACATTTTTTGTGTTCCAAAAGGCATTTTTGACCCTCCCCAAGCCCAAAAATAGACACTAGATGACTTTTTTTACTTAGAGAATGAGGCTTTGATGACTTAGGAAACATTGTTCAGCCATAAAAGTATAAAGTATGTGAAATTTCCCACTATTGGTTAGAATCTTCACATTTACAATGAATTTTTACCTTGGGTTTCATGGGGTGAAAGATACATGATGAAAATTGGTTATAACATGAAATTTTTTTATGGTGTTTCAATGGCTCCTCTTGGTTGGTGTTTGAAGGATATGCCTGAGAAGCACTAACAAAGAATACAAAACATCATTGCATAATATAATGCTATAATGCATACAGACCACATGAGAATCAGGATATCCAAGTCACTAAAGTTGCTAGTTTAACACTGTGGTGGGCTATGGTACCAGTTTAAGGCTTTGGTAGGCGGTGTTACCATTTTAAGATCATAGCAAACTATTGAAAGTGGGCTCACTTGTTGATGATTGTGAGATACATGTAGAATGGCTTTAGATAGGAATGATTGACTAGATTAACCAACTCATTGCCATCCATGTTAGCTATTTTAAATCCATCATTCCTATAAGATTTTGTGACAAGGAAGGGCCTTTCCTAGTTGGTTGAGAATTTGTCCACATGCTTATGGATGGCTTTGAGGACCAAGTCACCTTCTTTGATCTTGCACATGGTTAAGTTATGGTAATGTTGCCACTTCTACCTCTCTTGATAGTGTTCAATATGAGTAATCACTTACATACGTTACTTGTCCACCAAGTCTAAGGCTACTATCTGCAACTCCTTATTCTACTCATCATTGATGAAGTTGGTCAAGGCCACTTAGAGTGATGAAACCTATAATTCAAGTGATAAAACATCTTTAGAATCATAAACCAAGCTATAAGGTATCATACCAGTTGCTTTGTGATAGGATTTTTTGTATGCCCACAATGCATGAACAAGCCTCTCATGCTATTTACACTTGGTATTGTTGAGCATCTTTTCAAGTAAGTTGATGATGGCCTTATTACTTACTTTTGCTTGTTAATTGGCTTGAGGATAATAAGGTGATGAGAAGAAATGCTTAATGCCTAGGTTATGATAGAAATATTTTATTTCTTGGCTACTAAATTATGGTCCATTATCTATAACTATGATCATGGGTATGCCAAAATGAGCTACAATGCTATCTAGGATGAATTTGCAAACCTCCTTAGATGTAGTCCTCCTTAGGGGAATAGCCTCAACCCACTTTGTAAAGTATTTAGTTGTAGTGATGGTGAAAATTTTCCCTATGGAAGACTTAGGTGTTATGGGTCCTATGATATCCAACCTTGATTGTTGAAATGACCATGTTGTTTGAGTGTTACGTAACTTAGTTGGTGGTAGCAATATCGTTGGCACGTGTCACACTGCTTAACCTTTTGTAGGTGGTCATTTTCCATATGGGGCCAATAGTAGCCTAACCATATAATCTTAGCAGCCATAGCTCTCAGTACTATATGTCTTCCACAACCACTCTCATGAATCTCGTTTAGGACTATTTTGGCTTCAATTTTACCTAAGAACTTTAGGAGTATGCCATCACAGGATCATTGACATAATGTGTTATCACCTATGATGACATAATGCTTAAATTGATTATGTACAACATTCTTCTAAGTAGTAGTCAAACCTTGTGAGGATTCATCATGCATAAGATAAAATTTGATATCATCAAACTATCCTCTAGGAGGAATTGTATGAACAAAAACCACAAAGGTATCTTTAATGTTTTGTGTGATAGGTGTAGCACAATCCATGGTTAAGGTGGGTAGTTTACTAATTATATATGGTGTCATACTAAGGGTTAATGTTGCAACTACATCGGCTATGGGGTTCTTGTTTTAGGGTATGTGTTGGATATCAATATCTATGAATTGTTATACCAATTGCTTTTCTAGGTCATAGTATGGTTGTAAATGTTTGGCTTTACCTGCATAGACTACGATTACTTAGCTAACCATGAGTTGTGAATTTCCTTTGATTGCTAAGCATCTAATTCCTAGGTTATAGGCTACCGTCATCCCTTTGATCAAACCTTCATACTCTGTTATGTTGTTGGTACATGAGAACTCAAAATGATAAGAGAAGGATTAGATTTCACCATATGGGAATTTTTTGATGGTAGCAACATTGGCCCCATGGATAGTTGAAGATTTGTTAAAGTGCATGATTACCTCATAACCCTTGGGTACTTGGCTAACTGCATTAATGTGTTCATTAGGAAACTCACAATATATGGCTGCTTGATCATCAACAAGTGAAACTATGAGTTACACTACTATAGGTTGACCTTTTGTTAAGGATTGAAGATCAAACTCCATAGTTATGGCTTTACATTTGGCTATATGGCTACTTTCATAAATGTTGGTCATTATCGCTCTAAGTATGTTGCCTTTGCAAATGACGTTAACTTGGCTTTTGAAGAGGTAGTGTCTTCAATTCTTCAAGGAGAAGACTAGCATTAGATAATACTTCTCCAGTTCAGTGCATCAGGTCTCATGGGAAACTAGTGCATGGCTAAGAAAGTATACTATCATCTTCACTTCATCATCATGTTTTTGATAGAGTAGAGAAGCAATGGATGTGTTGGAGATGACAAGGTAGATGAAAAATGATTTACTCTCTTGCAAAGAATATATTTTTGGTAGTTGTGCCAACTCTCACTTAAGGTTTTCAAAGGCCTCTTAGCATTGAGCCATTCACTCATAGTGAATCCCTTTCTTAAACAAGTGCTGCATAGGCTATAACTTATCATAAGCCTAGCGAATAACCTATAGATAAATTGTAATCTACCTTGTAATCCCTAAAGCTCCGTAAGGTTGGTAGGCACTGCTAATTTAGATATAGCCTTACCCTTATTAGGATTGATATGTATCCTTGCTTTAGATACTACAAAGCTAAGCATCTTATGGATCTTGACACCAAAGGAACACTTCTTGGGATTGAGCCTAAGCTCGTATTTGAGGCATTGTTTAAGTACAAGGTCTGGGTCATTGACATGGTCATTGGCCACTTTGGACTTAACAACTATTTCATCTATGTAATTGTTAAGCAAACCTAGCATGTAATCATTGAAGATATAGCTTATGGATCTCTAGTATGTTACTCTTGCATTCTTAAGGCCAAAGGGCATCATGGTATAACAAAAAGTACCCTAAGGGGTCATGAAGGTTGTGCTAAGTTGATGCTCTGGGATGATCCTAATTTGTTTATATTCCTGGAATCCATCCTTAAAGGACAACAAGGCATGTTTGACCATAGTATTAATAAGTTGATCAATACTAGGCAAAGGAAAGTCATCCTTGATGGCTACTTTTTTAGGTCTTGAAAATCAATGCAAATATGCATACTCCCATTTTTCTTAGGGACTACCACTATGTTGGACATCCATTATGTGTAACTGACAACCCTAATGAAACTAGCTTGGTAGAGCTTTGAGATTTCATCACAAAATACCAAGGCCAAATCAATTCTAATTTTGTACACCTTTTGCTTAATTGGTCTAATGGTAGGGTCTAGTACGATGTTGTGCTGGACTAAACATGGGTTTGGGCCTAACATGTCTTCATATGACTAGACAAAGGCATTAATGTTGCTTTGTAGGATCTTGGTGATGTCTTAAGCATATTGAGGTTCTAGGGAGGAACTTAGTTTAAGGACTTTCTCCCCATCGCTATGTGTTGTGATAGGAATCTCAACTAGAGAGTCTTCAGTTATGTTGCCTACCTCTAAGTCAAGGGTTTTGATTAGGTTTTTAGGCCATTCTAGAGGTTTCTCTATTGAGGCTTTATGGTCTACCAAACTCTCAAGCTTAAGATCTAGGCAATTCAGGTTGATACATCATTCAACATCACTATGAGATTTATGTCTCAAAGGTAAGCAGATTTGCTCCCAGGTACTCATACTTTGATCTTGCATGTCAATGAAAAGCATATTAAGTGGCACCTAGGTAAAAGTAAATAAATAATGCTAAAATGCTATAAAATTATGCAAACACATGCAAATCTAATGCAAACAAGGTCATCTAAGATCATTAATGAGGTAAGGATAATTTGATAAAGCGCAAGGGTTAAATGAAGGTCAAGTAGGGGAAATATAAGAAATAAGGCTACAAATGGTCAGCAAAGGCAATAATGTTTCTAGTTTTAGGCCTTAGTGGGTAATGATGCTAACTTAGAGTCTTTGTGAACTATGATGCTAGTTTAAGGCCTTAGCAAGCCATGGTCACATGGTGTTAAATGATGGTCAAGAAATGTCAAATGTCACTATGTGATATCATTCAAAGGTCAAATGAAGGTAAATATGACTATAATAAGGCAAATAGATAACACATAAGGCCATATAAAGGCATAGAAGGTCCACAAAGTCAATAATGAAACACAAGTTCAAAAACAAGCCAAAAAACTATGTAACAAGGCCAAAAATCAAGCAAAATAGGCTATATATGGTGAAATTTGGCTAATATAGGTTAAAAAATGGTTTGGTTTTACTAGTTTTAGGCCTTAGCAGGCCATGTCTTAAGGCTACAAGGCTATTAGGTGAGTTTGGCCATTAGTTAAGGATGTTTGGACTTAGAAAGTAGGAGTTTTAAGGCTTCCACGCTAGCAAGTGTGGAAGAAGGGACCCTAGTGTGGAAACTAGAAAAAGTAACTTTAGGGACATTTAGAGGTCCAAAATTGAGGTTCCAAGGCCTCCCTAAGGTAGTGTAGGATTAAATCCATCAAAATCATGCAGTCCAAAGGTCTGTAAAGGTCAAAAAGTAGCTTTTGAAGTCTTTCTCCTTTGTTTCCATGTTGGCCAATGTGGAAGAGAGGGGGTTTAGTGTGGAGAACCATGATTCAAGCTAAAATAGAATCAAAGAGATAGCTAGAACCTAGATCTAGGAGTTGTGCATCCCTTAGCTTCATTTTGTGGCAATTTGAGGTAGTTTTGGGTGTTAAAACATGTTGAAATGGCTTTCCCCTCTTTTTCCATGTTGAGCACAATATCCTTAATGTGGAAATATAGGGGAACACTTATTTTGTGGATTGAGGGTGGTTTAAGAGCACTTAGACAAGGCTTCTAGGCCCCTAGGGTTGTAGACCTTGATTTTGCAAGCTTTTGGCTAATTTTGAGCATGTTTGAAGGTTGTTCAAGGGTACTTAAGGTATTTCCCCATTGTTTCCATGTTGGGAAAGTTACTCCAATGTGGAAGATTGGGGGGAATGGGTTTTGGAGATCAAAATGAGGTCAAATGAGCAAAATCTCAAGGCTATGATGTCCTAGGCTTCTCCAACATAGATCTTTGGATTTTGGAAGTGTAATGTTGCCATCAGAAGTGGAAAAGAAACCTTGTTTTCATGTTGCCTAGTGTGGAAGGGGCCTTGTCTGATGTGGATGAAGTAAGAATTATAGATCTAGGCCAATTTGAGTCACAATCAACTATGCATTTTACTGCCAGAGTTACTGGAGCCAAGGGCTATGTCTACATGTCAAGATTTGGCAAGTTTGAGTACTCCTAAGTGGTTTTTAAGCTTTTCCCCCATTTTCCACATTAGGGCTATGGGGTTCAACATGGAAGACTAGGGGGAGCTAGTTTTTGACCATCTAGGATTAGGTTTCTAAGGTTTGAAGCCTCTGATGACTACTGATAGGGTTCTAGAGTGCATGTAAGGCTATTTGATTTCATTTTGAGGTGTTTATGAGCTTCAAATATGTCTCTCCTAAGTTTTCACACTAGGTAGTATGGAGGAGGAGATCCCTAGCATGGAAGAATCATAAATCTTAGATCTGGGCCAGTTTTGACCTTAATCGATTATGCATGTGTGCTTCTAGGGTTGCCAGGGTCAAGGACTAGGGTTTGAGCCTAAGTTTGACCAATTTGGAGGTTTCCTAGATGGTTTTTGAGTTTTCCATCCTTTTCCATGCTAGGGATAGTATGCCTAACATGTAAGACTGGGGGTTAAAGAACTTTATAACATTGTTTATTATTTCTAGTCATACATGTAGGTCTCCAAGGTTACTAATATCGATTGTCGATGCCTTGTGTCAAAATTTGGTTATTTTAATGGTTATGAAGTGAATTTTGATGTTTTCCCCCTTTTTCCATGCTAGGATTTCCATGCTAAGCATGGAAGATTGGGAGAAAATGATTTCTAGCCATTTGTGATCAATTTTGATAGGCTTGAGGGCCTTAGGATGTGTAAATGTGGTGCCAAGACAAACCTTGGGGTTTTTGGCATTCATTTAAGGTGTTTGGAGGCTATTTTGAAGTCCCCCAAAAGTTTCCCCCTTGTTCTTCATGCTAGGTAGCATGGAAGATGTTGTTATCAGTGTGGAAGAATTAAGGCAATTCTAGCTATGCATGTAGGCTTCTAAGGTAGCTAGTGTTAATTGTTGATACTCAATGTTAAAATTTGGTCATTTCAAGGATTATTAGGTAATGTTTTGGTCCCCCCCCCCTTTTTCATGTTGGGGTTTCCATGCTTAGCATTGAAGATTAGGGGGAAGGGTTTTTTGGCTATTTTTGGTCAATTTTGCGTATGCATGAGTGTTTATAGGGTTGTTAGCATTTACTATTAATGTCTTAAGGTCTAAATCTGGTCATTTAGAAGCATGTGAGAGGGTTTTCAAGATTCCCTACTTTCAACCACGTTGAGGGTGGGAGGCTTAGTGTTGATAGAATACCCCTTAGCATGAAGAACCAAGAAGAGGCAGTTTTGGTCATTTTAGGTGACTTCTAGTAGTATGGTAGCTTCTAGAAGTCCAGTTTCATACAAACTTGCATAGTTCTGGCTTCCCCCCTTCTATCCGCATTGATACTAGGATGCTCAATGTGGAAGAAATATCCCTCAACCAAGTGAAACACCACAAAATTTTGAGCTTAGTACTTTTCCAAAAAGAATCAAGCTAAGTCACGATGCTCCCCAGCATGACTAAAGCTTGAGGACCCCACAAACAGCTTCAAGTAGAGTCGAACTCAACGAGGAGCAGTTCCTTGGGACCCGTTGACGACCACAGCGACATCTGCTATCAGAAATGGCAACTTCAGAGCTCAACATACTTAGTTTTCACTAAGTATGCGTTTCCAGTGTATACACCCAAATTCACATTTCCAGCGTATACGCTCAAGTTCACATTCTCAACATATACACTCGGCGTACACATCCACAGCGTATATGACCAGCGTACATGCCCAACGTACACGACCTTACATGTACACCCAGCAGGTACGAGTGATGTATACGCCCAGTAAGCAATCCCCGAGGACAACATGGAGACAGCACTGCAGAGCAAGACTAGGTACGAGGCATCAACTCACACGAATAGAGCAACCATCAGCGTATACGCCCAGCACGCCTAGCGTATACGTGCTGACTACCTAGTGTATATGCCCAGAGTCTATGCCCGCCAGATACAGCGTAGACACCTAGTAGCGGCAGCATGTTGTACACTTGTAAATTTTATTCTTTCACACCCATTCAATGCGCCACATGTCACCCAACCCGAGTCTAACGTCTAAACTTGTATAAAAACCCCAATTTTTCATTAGATCGGGGTTGGCAATTTTTAGCAAAAACCAGAGAGAAAAATAGAGATGCAGAGAACCAGAGCAGAGAACCCTGTACGCTAGACCTCAACCCTGTACGCTGAGAAATACAACCTCTACACTGTGCTTGCAGTTTGAATCAGCCCACAGTCATCCCTACATCCATAAGGGCTATTCGTCCGCCTTGTGTCAAAGTCACAACTGCGTTAGACCGATGCATTGTAACTCTCATTTTGCAATAATATTGCTACATTTTCTTCCTAAAATCAATTACAGTTTTGCATCAATTTTTGCATGTTTACTGTTTACGCTGTTTTACGTTTACGCTCTGTTTACATCAGTTATGCTGTTTACGCTATGTTTTACATCTGTTACGCTGTTTACGTATAACCTAGTGTATAGCACCTCGGTGTACGTTTGGGGAAATCCTTACCAGATCCGCGTGCGGACCACTCAAGGTACTCTACCTTCATTCATTCCAGCTTGCCCTCAAGCGAAGGTAGGATCTTCTGTGCGTGTCTGGAGATCTCCTGGTTTCTGTTTCCTTCTAGTCGGAGATCGACGATTTCGGACGGTACATAAATTGGCGCTAGAAGGAGGGCCTCTGCCTAAAACTTATCGTGCCTCAGAGCTCTCAATGTCTACGCTGTTGAGTATATGCCAACCTTATCTGCAAACTTCCTAGCATCTACGCTGTTGACCATACGCCGATTCTATCTGCAACCTCCCCAGCGTCTACGCTGTTGAGTATACGCTATCCACTATACGCTGTAGACCCTGTCTACGCTATACGCTGACGCTGCACACTTTACGCTGTAGGCTCTGTCTACGTTGCACACACAACTCTATTTATGCTGCTAACATATATGTTGTACACTTTACGCTGTAGACTTTGTCTACGCTGCACACAAGACTCTGTCTATGCTGCCGACGTATACGCTGCTGCTAAGTTTACGCTGCGCACTCTACGTTGTAGACTCTGTCTACGCTCTACGCTGACTCTGTCTACGTCGTTCAGTTTACGCTACACACTCTACGTTGTAGACTCCGTCTATGCTGCTTAGCATATACGCTGTACACCATATGCCGTAGGTTCTCTACGTTGCTACTATATGCTGTATACCTATACGTTGTCATTATACGCTAGTCGTTGAAGCCTATATGCTGAGACCCAGTCTGTACGCTGTACGCCACCAACATAGGTGTACGCCGCACTAAGTATACTAGTTCCATATCCCTTCACTGTGTCATATTCTCAACTATTCATCATGAACACCGCAAACTCCAACACTACAACCACACCAGCCACAAACCTCGTGGGCACCATGGCCATTCAACAACCTGTAGTACAACCCACAGTGGGGCCCCGTCGGTCTCTTAGATTGCAAGGGAGGAACCCATCATCTAACATCATAACTCAAGACCAGTACAATTTCATTTGCGTGAAAATACAAGCCGGCCTAGCCATGGACTGAGCCGAAATGGAAGTTAAGAGGCAATACGAACTTTTCTATAGGGGAGGATAGGAGTTCATTCCTTCCTCGTACGACATCATCCCTCTTCTAGAGCCTTACTCTGAGCTCATCATACAACTCCTCCTGTAAAGGAGCCAATCGCTAGATTAGCCTATAGTAAATCCTCAACCGGAAGAGGAGGATGAGTTTGCAACCCAATCCAAACATGAAGATTCGTACCACACTCTTAGCCCACAAACCTATGTCAACCTGTTGTTTCATCTAGGCACAGAGGAAATTACGTCCCTTCAACCATTTAGATTCACCCAAGCACAACTACCTTTGCCAGAATCATCCTCACTTGTTCATGTTCCTCCTGCAAACTACTTGCAACTCAATACACTTCCTCTTGCTATTCTCCCCACTCCAACCGTAGGCCCATCCTCGCAAGTACCACCCCCTCATAATAACGTAGGAGCAACCTTCCCACCTCGAGTGATCGGGATTCTGCACGTGATACCGGCATCTACGTCCGTTCATTATATCCTCTAGATCCTAACTCACGGAGCCCCTTTCACCGTTGCAACCCAACAAGTTTAGGGGGTTCTTACACAAAACATGACCAAGCAATGGGCAGCGATTGGTGCTCAATCACATCAACCCCCTCACTATAACATACCACCTCACATAATCCCACTGGTCAAAATCCCTCAAGGACAACCACAACAACAACAACCCCTTGCCTACAATGTGCTACCCCTAGTACCACCCGCTATAAATATCCCGCAAGTACAACCTCCAACTACACAACTTTCCGCCTTCGAACCCACTGCCCAACAATCTAACATGTACACCGTACAACATCCCCAAGCTACTATCTCACCTAGTGCCCAAGATTAGGCTGATGCCAAAAAATTAATGCAAGAGCTAATTGATGAGGTCAAACGCCTCAAAACCAACCTCGACGGAGAACTGAAGGTAGTCGACTTCTATCACGATGACCCTATCAGCTCTTTCGTTCCGTCCTTAACATTACCCAAGGGTATATCTTTGCCTACCCTAACTAAATTTAACAGGGAGACAGACCCCAACGCTCACCTTATAACATTTAGACTAGAGTGCGCGCTACTTCAGGCATGGCCACATGCCATTCTATGAGTGTTCCCCATGTCCCTCCCTGGGAGAGCACTTGATTAGTATCGGGCCTTGCAACAGAACTCGATATCTTCTCTGGAAGATTTGTTGCACCAATTCATCACCAAGTTCAAGTATAACTTGAAACCTAAGGCAACACTTGATAGCCTCATACAGGTCAAGCAATCACCCCTTGAACCTATCCAAAAATTCATCCAACAGTGGAGTGTTGCTCTCAATGAGCTCCACGAGCCTATCCCGGAGACATATCTCCTCACCATTCTAAAAGGGGTCGTCAAAGATTTTGTGAAATCCAAGCTATACTATCTTAATGCGTGCACTCTGAGTCAAGCATTTGTACAAATTAAGAGCATAGAGGAGGTGGCCCAAAATAGCCATGATCCTACATATTTAGCTTTAAGAACCAACACACTAAGAAAGATAAAGAAAAAGTAAAAACAACTATAGCAGCAGTAGCAGAAACACAACAAGCAAATGTTGGACAACAAAGCAAACCACCCGTTACCCCTACTAATTATGCTAAAACCACTCCCACAACTGCACCAGAATCATCCTCGTCACAGAACCCAACACCGAATCGTACGAGAAATTTTGAGAGGAAAGAACCCTCCCAATACACACAACTACCGATGAAACCATCGTAGTTGTACAACCAACTCCTGAAGGCTGGATTAATGAAACATAAGCAGTTGTCCTCGACAGCGATCCAAAGGCATGATCGGTTCTGTCAACTGGTTCAGAACCCAAGCCTAGCAATGCCAAATGAACCTCCAGTACCAAAAGGCTTTAGGATGGATCATTTTTGCGACTATCACCAACGTAATGGGCATGGCACAGATTACTGTTTCACCCTAAAACAAGACATACAACGAATGATCGACGGGGGTCAAATCAATTTTGATGAGGCCAACCCGATCGAAACAACAAAACCAAGCCATCGGTGTGTATAAAGACCCTCTAAATACCAAAGAGGCACCATACGTGATCAACACAATCTATCTCGATAATGAACCTAAAACACCTAGCATTAACACCGTCTATTCCGACCATGAGCAACAAGTGCCTAATAAAACATTTGTAGTATGTATTCCTCCCACAGTACAAACATCGGCGCCTCAGTGATCATATTCACCACACAAGCCTTATGTTGTCCGAGTCCCCCCTGCCGTAGCAACTTCTAACACCCCGACACACGAAAAACCATACGTGGTGCACGTACCTCCCGCTGCTACTACCATAAACATACCAACACCTTCTATTCAGCCTACCCCTTACGTAGTCTGAGTACCACCTGTCGTTGCAATAGCGGAGGTCCAACCTTCGCCTAAACCAACTCCATACATCGTTAGGACACTCGAAAGTCCTAATGATTACCAATCCTTCACCCCGCAAACGCAAAGTAAACCCAGTCCTTATGTCATCAGGGTGCCCAGCCAGCCTTCTGCTCAACTGCATGTGACCATCCAAATGCAACCTCACCCTACTCCATACGTAGTACGAATCCCAAAACAGCTTGAGGCTCTAAAACCAACTCCACCCCCACGCCACACACGAGAACACCTAGCAGATAAACTTACACGCGAATGCTTAGAGAAGGAGTGTGAACGGCTAGCCTTAGGACCTCCTAAACCTACCCTGCTAAATACAATACCCATGATAGCCCGTAATAATCAACCAAACACAGGCCATGAGGGTGAATCATCTAGAAAACATGATACGTCTAAAACAGCGATTCTAGGTAAAAAACGACAAACCAATGATGCACGAAATAAAACTGTTGGGCCCAATGGACCAAGTCATCGCTGATAAACATGAGCCCAATAGTAGAGACCTAGCAACAGCTCTAACACAAGTCACGCAAGCACTCAAACAAAAAAATACTTCATTAAGTTTATATGACGTAGTGCTGACATCTCAAACCCATCACGAAGCTTTAGTGTGCATGTTAACATCTATCCCAGTAAACGAGCACTTGCCTCCTAATGAACCTTCAATTCATGCGGTAATGTACTCGCCTCAAGGGTCAACTTCCAAGCCATTAAGTTTCCACAACGATAACATCAAGGTGGATGAGAAAACAAGAGAAGTAACAACAGCCCCTATGTTCATAACAATACAAGTAAACCAATTCAAGATACATAGGGTCCATATAGATGATGGAGCTGCCACAAAGGTAGTGCCATATCCCATCGTCGAACAACTAGGGCTTACAGAGCTAATCAAACCAACCGCCACTACGTGCTTGAAATCGTTTAGCGGGTCGCATGTGATAGTCAAAGGCACCGTAACCTTGGACTTCATAGCAGGGGATCAATTCCCCACGTCTATTGACTTTGTGGTAATCGATGAAATGTCAGGGTTCAACCTAATATTAGGAAGACCCTAGCTAGCCCAACTGAAAGCAGTCTCTTCCCCTATACACCAAGAGATTCACCTACCTTACGAAGGTGGTGAAATCGTTATACGCGGGGAGGCTACTACACCCATCATCTCATCGTACATAGACACAGACCAAAGCTCAGAGGTTAAGCTCGAAGAGCCTGGGCCACACGGCATAAATGAACAACAACTGGTAGGCGATAATCTTTTAAACACAAGAGAAGATCCACCCAAAATAGAAATACCTAGGCCTAACATTGCACATATGCAGCCTCACTTAGAAACCATAACTTACACAAAAACCATAATACATGCAGAAGCGCAAGAAAACACCAACGCAGGAACTATTCCATCAGATGTCCCTTGGGCTGAATTACCATTTAACGTGATCAGCGAAGGGGACGCTGAATATAGAATCATACCTGCTAACGCATCGTCTAACATCAAAATGAGAAAAATCAAAAAATTACTATACCAATAAAACAATGAATGGTCCGAAATGACGTTAAAGTACAAATAGTCCATAACAACGTTAAACTATCATGTCTGCAATGACATAAAACTAGCCATGATCAGAAATGGTCGGTCAACCGAGAAATCCACCCATGTCATTCGAAATGTCTCTTGCTTACGCTGGGGTCCGAAATGGCCTTAAACTACGCATATGGCCCGAAATGACCTTAAACTAGTCCGTATCTGGCCCGAAATGGCCTTAAACTAGATCATCCACTTATACTTTGTCTTCCTCTCAAATTCCGGCTCATTGTTCGAATTTACGCTTGCATTGCCATGTTGTCAATAACAATTTTTGCGATTATCTTTTGTTTATCATTACACTCTGACTTATAATTACATTTGTGCATTACACTTAAACCATAAAAAGAAACCAAAACATTTTACATTGCCGTGTCGTGTTTACAATTAAACTCAAAACCAACAAAATTTTTTTATACATGTAATGATGTACAATTATAAGAGTTAACTGGTTTCATTCATCTATTCAATATAACTCAAAATTTTTAATTTACAATTCCTGTATAAATTTGAGTCAGAAAAACAAAACAAAAAAATACTAAAAACTAAACATTCGGGGCAGGAGGGTCGTCCCCTTTAGACCCGCTGGCAACATGGGCCCTCGCTCCACTGGGGCCAGCTTCATGGACATCGTCATCGCCTTGATCCTGAAAATGCAAAAAGAGACAATCAACGTAAGAACAAAAGAAAGACAAAACTTCAAACATTATTCAGCGAATGAATTTCATAATAACAAAATGCTTATCGTAGGGGATTCTCCTAGACCGAATTCCAGCCGGCGGAGGATTTCCTCTTCTAAGACATTGGTCCAATCGGTCCCATCAAGACCTAGATCAACATCTACCAAGGCCTTCCCCTTGTCAA